>LUGF01044902.1:35657-51842 GCA_001625245.1 Calycopis cecrops
AAATTGACAATATGTATTAGCTTTTTCTTGATTTTTATATGTAATAAAAAAAATTCGCACAAGTGCACTTGCAGCTTTATTCCAGGGGTGGTGCGATATGACATGTTATGACATTGTTACTAAGGTAAACAATTTATGTAGAATTTTCAACACTTGCAAAAGACAGAAATTTCGTCAATAATTACGCGTGTCTTATATATCAATGCGCCAAACGGTGTGTAAAGTTTTATTTGTTAAATTATAGTACTTTTTAGAAATATTATTAAAATATTATACGAGTATTAGTATCCTGCATTTCTCTTACACGTAAACTATAAGTGTGCCAAATTTTATTATCCTCCATCCGAGAAATTTTCGTAAAAATGTTCCTGAAGTTTTTGCTTTACGTATTAATGTTATATACATAATAATCTTTTTTCAGACAATGTATATAGTGCATATAGCCGGTGGCCAATGTAGCTGAGAAGAGGATGGAGGTCAACGCATTTGTATACTTTTTATTCTAAAGTCTATGGGCGTCGTTAGTCATGATAATGGCTCCGACTGTTCGTTTGCCCCCTTGTACTATAAATAAAAAAATAACGGCTTATACTTTAAAGAAATAGTAATCATTACTACATTATACATACATTTTAAATATTTTTTCGACATTGACGTGACGTCATGCACTATTCGTATAAAACCAGTGCCTAAAGTAAGTACATATAAACAAAAAAAAAGTACAGTAAGTTTCAAATATCGAATGTACTCGTCGAATGTAAGTCCTACGTCCGTGCGTGAACATTCCAGAACATTCTAGAAAGTTTCTTATTGTTCTAGAAAGAAGAATCGTGAATGTTGAAACCGGAAGTACCAATTCCCATTTCAAAAATGTTCTAGAATGTTCTGGAATGCATTTGAGTCATTTTCTAATATATTCGAAATTTCAAATTCATTTGTGGTTTTGTGGTGTCTTATTGGCTTGTCGTTTTTACAATTATATGAGTTAAAATTATGTTACAGTGATTTAGTTTTATTTAAACGTAAGCATGACTAAAATAAAAGACTAACTTAAGTTGGTGCAAAAATTATAGCGCGACAATGAAAATTGCGCTGCAGTTATATGGAAGTATTGCTCAGTATAAACTATAATAAGGATTGTTTGTAATTTATGCCGCTAGTGACGTTCCATGAAATAAGTTTTCAGTGATTTTGAAATGAAATAGGTGTTGTGATGTCTTACGAGAAAGAGGCCGATCATGACGCCTAAGGCTCAGTTCACACCAAAAACACGGCGAAGCGGAGCGCACTTTCAGTGTCATATAAATTTCAACGTTATTTTCATTACTGTAGTACTTATTATCGAATTTTCGCGACTTCCGCGCGGATTCTCGCGAAGTCGCGGGAATCCGCGCGACCCGTTCGAGTTTCTCATGCGATAATAAGTATCATAGTAATTATTATAAAGTTGAAATTCATATGACACATAAACTGCGCTTCGCTTCGCTGCGCTTCGCCGCGCTTTTGGTGTGAATTGACCCTTAGAGCCTGCTTGTTCTTGCTGAATATCTACAGGAGACTCGAATGAAAAGCTTTAGGATGCAGCAATAACACAAGTAAGACTTATTTTATAGCTTAAGGTGAAAAACAAGGAATGTGCGTCATTTGGTGGTTCTCGATTCACATTGACGATTGAGTTGATCGTGACTTGTTAATTTATTTATTTATAAAAACAATTAATAATGGCCTCATACGTGGGTAGTCGAATCAATCCGCTTTTGGAAGAGTCCTACCCAATATCCACTCATCCGGCTTGTTGTCGTCGAGGTGGCCTGTCTCTTATAGATCCGGGCAATTAAATATAGGCAACCGATGGCACATGCGGGGTTCTAGTGTGTATAACACGAGTCCCACACATCCATATTATCCCACCCAGAGTTGGTATCAGGGCCTAAATCCATTTCCTTGCGAAAATAAAGTGTGTGCTTTAGACCA
Organism: Calycopis cecrops; assembly: GCA_001625245.1. Taxonomy (NCBI): domain Eukaryota; kingdom Metazoa; phylum Arthropoda; class Insecta; order Lepidoptera; family Lycaenidae; genus Calycopis; species Calycopis cecrops. The sequence continues at coordinate 37,632 of LUGF01044902.1, forward strand.
CAAAACTGAAAAAAAAATAATTATTGATTTAGTAGGTACACAAATTGTGTCATGTGATATTTATTTTTTAAATACAAAAAAGTTTCACTAAAATCGAATTTGAATTTTAAATTAGAATGACAACTTTTGCCAACAATTGGCCTCGCTCGATATGTGATTTTTGTAACGCTTTCGCCAGCTTACTCCCAAGTCAACATAAGTCAAGAAGCTTTACTTCAAAAATATGTTCAGCTTTTATTACAGGTATAAACTTCTATACCTACGCTTTTAATTATTTCCTAACTTTATACTCGAGTTTAAAGTGGGCGCCCTACCGTTACCTAAAGTACCTTTGAAAGTCTTTTAATCTTCAATACACAAATAAACATTAATTCCTAACATAACACTAACTCTCACTAAATAGCGTACGTCCTTACAATCGTTGTTTAATACAAAGTTTGTGAAGTATTCAAGAGAGAGATGGGGCGGCATTCCGCAGCAACTGTGTGAGCTGTATAGGCCAAGAGCTATGTATTTTTATGTACAAACTTTAAAAGATTTACGGCGCAACTTTATACGCGTCGCTTTTAAGTTGTTAATCTTAGTTTGTATGTAATGAAATCGGCTAAGTGCGATTAAAAGCACGTACGGTTTAGTTTAACGTGGTAAGTTTTACGTAGTTTAAGTGGACGGTGTCCAGTGATAATACGAATTAACGTTTATTAAATTACATAAAATTGAACAAAATAAGAGTTTAAAATGGTGTATATTATATAAGTCCAACTGTTTAAATACATTTTACTGTATAGAAATATCATCATCATCAGCCTATTGCAGTCCACTGTTAGACATAGGCCTGTCCCATAACACGACACTGGTGTTCATTTTCGGCCATCCTTTATTACCAGCTTTGCGTATGTAGAAATGTGCTCCTCTAAATTAGCAGCAAGTGCGCTAGTTATGTCTGTCTGTCGGCCATAGCATGTCTTTTTTGGTAACGCAGGGGAATACCTTTACGTACGCTACCCAGTTGCCCGAGTCGGTCTACGGGGTACAATGTCCCTACCTACCTATTAGGTTTCCCCTACCTACTAAACCGCTGCGGGTGCCTTCAGCCGCTATAATTGGAGGGCCTCGTATCTACATGCAACAGGATCTCTCCAGCAACAGGTTGGTTTCGGTGAAAAGGTCAGACTTCTCCTCCTTGGGGACTATCCGGCTGCCTTTGAAAAGTGCCTACTCTAACGTTGGAACTGAGCAATGAAGTCAGGTTCCAATCCTGACCCCTAGTTCCGATGCTCCAACGGAGCACTCCACGCCGGTCGTCTTAATCCAAGGCGCCATCTGATGATTCAGAGGGACCGGTGGAGGACCTCCAAGCTGAGTTCCTCTTAGTCTGGCTCTCCCCCTAAGCCTGGTCGGTAGACCATAGCGCGCCTCGACATAAAACATAGGTGGGTAAAATAATCACCAACTCTCGAGGTACACAGGTGATATCTTAAAAGGCGGCAGTTTTAATTACGTCGACTATCGGAATTCCTCTGCTGGATCCCATCCTTAGGAATCTGTTCGATTAGCCGCCTAACTTGTCAAATTCTTTGAGTCCGGCCCGCCTTTAACTGGAGAACATTTAATCTGAATTAACTGCTTGTTTGCCGGCAATGTCGGAAAACTTCTGCAGCGAATTAAATTCTAGTAATAAAACTTTATTTGTCTTAGTTGTCGTAGGTACGTTTAATTTTTTTAACATTTCTTATAGCAGCATTCAGTGTTTCATCGAAATACAGTTTTCTTTTTCCGATTTTTTATATCTAATAACTTAGTGCTTATGACATTCGTATAAAGCAGGCGATCCTGTTTTTCAATTCACTATTTTTTATGTTTAATTAATTTTAAGGCCAATTTATTTTGTTTTGTTTTGTCGTTACTCATTGCAAAAAATATATCTAGATTATTTATAAAATTTACTCGTATGTAACACAATTTATCAAATTTGTTTTATAATTGAATAAACAGCGCAAAAAAAAAGATCTTAAAATTACTGCGACACTCACTTTCAAGTCGGAACTAACAATTTAGACATTATAATAATAATATTAATTTGCTATCAAGAATCCCCATTTCAGTTTTAATTTTGTTTTTCAACTAAATAATTGTGATTGGCTTGATATTTGTGAGCAAAGTAAGGAAAGCTACTAGAGTAAAGGACGGAGCTGTTATTACCATATCATAACGTGTTTTGTAGGACCAGAAGCCTTTAGTTTACATTTTTACAAGCATATACTTGACCATAAAGTAGGTAGTCGCCTGTTCCCATGACTGTAATAAGAAAATATTAAACGAATATCAGTCTAAGAAAGTAAATACTTTAGTATAATGAGATCTAAGTTTGCAGAAGCAGCGCTTAAATCAATTATTGGAGTTAGCACTCGGTGTGGCTTAAGCTCTTACCTCGTCTCGGGTTTGGGATAATTCTATTTTTCAATGCCCGTCCACGTACTCTACTTTACTTACTCTACATTTGTTAGCTACTTTACTAATATTAAGTATGTGTTATTGCACTATATTTTATAGTATTGATACAGGTACCGTCAACAAAATTGTTAATCAAGGTAAGATTGTATGCGCTTATATTGTAGCCCGCTTTTACAAAATAATAATATACAGAGTACAAACCACATAGAAAACAAAACCTTCTATCTGTAAAGGTTATTACGCCGGTACAACCCTGCGTCTCCGGTCTTATTAGCCAGTATATAAAGTCACGTTCGAAAGTTTTTTCGCAGTTAATAGTTATCATTTTTAATCACGAGGCCGAGGGCGGAAAGTTTTTAATGAAGTCCGTTCTCTGGCTACTCGGAATTACAAAAAAACGTAAAAGATGTTTTATACCTTTGCTGCATGACCTATTTTGAGGAACTTTTTACCTTTCGCTTCTTTATAGAAGATTAGCCGAGAGAAACCGTTACAATTTTATACAAGCTTTAGATGTTTCGCTTGCTTTGTCGTCATCCGCTGGCTTTATGCTTCTTTTAATGTATGCCAATATTAGGATTGAATACAAAAATACGATACATATACGCCATGGTCTCGGATTTTCTCCTGTGAATCAGACTGTTGAGGGAAGCCATTTTTATATAGTTCACGTTGTGTAGCTTCATTCTTAGGTGATGATCGAGTGAAATGTAAAAAAAGGGTCAGGCTATGAACCAAAGAGTTACGATAGTACCTACATAGTTACCTCGAGACTCTAGGACAAGACTTTGCTTTGATGAAAAGGCGGTTTTTCTAGTAAGTATTTTATAAACTAGCTGCGCCCCGCGGTTTTACCCCCGTAAATTTCGACCATGGCATCCCAATTTTTCGGAATAAAACTATTCTATGTTTTAATCCAAGCTATATGTGTGTACCAAATTTCATGAAAATCGGTTCAATAGTTTTTGCGTGGAGGAGTAACAAACAAATAAACAAATAAATAAATAAACAAACAAACAAACAGACATACAAATATTCTCATTTATAATATTAGTAGTCTAAATCATTATCATCAGGAAATGTTCTATGAATGTATCATAACAAATACTTTCGAATTCTAAAGTTGACGAACGACATTAGCTCTTTTTAATGTAAATAGTAGTAAATATCAAATGATACTGCGTTACTGCCAACATCATAGACTTCCACATACCTAATAATGCAGATGCCTTATATGTCATGAGGGGCATCTCCAAATTGACGGCGCGTATCATCTCTCGACACAACACAATCAATCAATACTGTGGCATCATCAAGACAACTTCATAAATCATGGTTCCGGCGACAATTGCATATTTGACAGTTATATGTCGATAACAACATAAATAATATGTTGTTATCGCCATATTGTATTGAAATTGTCTCATCTCTTATTAAAATAGATAAATTAATAACACTGCTATTTATGAAACAATGTTTTTGACGTGATAACGTCTTATAAATCGATAGAGCAGGCTGTTCCAAAAAACTTGACAACATGCGGCGTTACCTAGTTGTCAAATGTACATTGTACATGTCCTGTTTTGAACTGTTGAGTGTTGAATTGTATGTTATAGGATAAAGGATTATTTGCAAAATAAAGGAACAAAAAATTTAAATTGGACCAGTTACATGTTCCCACGGTCAAACTTTAGATCCGATGGCCACATCTAATGAAACCACGGTAAGGTATTTGTATGCACACCCTAACGAAATAGATTTGTGCAAGCTATAGCGCGATGTAGGATACGTGATAACGCCATCTGCTATGCATTAGACGAACTATATATCTGCTATACAAATAACTTGCAATCTAACATACCATTTCCAATTACCTCTTTCTCTATATACATACAAATCTATTAAACAAATGAAATTAAAATTTTCTTTTGAAAAATGCTACCATTCCATCAGTATTTTCTTAAGACGTTGTCACGTTCAACTATCGTCAGTAAATCGACTTTACAGACAACCGATGTTTTTTTTTAGGGAAGAAAGCAAGTATAAATTTCTCTTTAATGATATGTCCTGAAAAAAATAAAAATATATATGTTTTTTTTATACGATATAGGAGGGCAAACAAGCAGCCGGAGCCATTTTCATGACTACCGACGCCCACAAACATCCGCATAGAGGCTATACAGATGCGCTGCCCTCATTAATTCTCGTCCCACCTCCATGGGCCACCGGCTACTTACACACCGCACGAAACGCGACAGCACACAGCTGTCACTTTACGCCAGTCTCGTGTAAGCGAGAGGTACCTCCCCGGACGTGCCGGCCCAATTCGACTGCATGCAAGCATGCATTGTGTCACTACCTCTTACCATTTACACGCAGATAGGTATAATTAAAAAACCCCGTTACTTTTAGAGAAAACTCTGATGTATACGTAACTCTCTCTTTAGGAATAGGAAATCACTGGTGCAAAACTCACTATTACATGCCGTTTCTGGAAGCATCAACTAAACAGGTATTTAAAAGTACCTAACGCTCCCCCGAAGTAAACAAGGCGTTATCTTCAAGTTCATTATTTAGTTCTACAGGGAATAGCCATTGTCTTACAAGTATTGTTGTACGTAGTAGGCTTATCTCGACCTTTTTTACGGGCCCTAACAATAGCGGGAACCAATAAAGAGGCAACTACTGGGCGTATCGTAACATACGAATGTGGGCTGAACTTGTTCGCAAAACAAAAAATATATTTTAGGGATAAGGGAATTTAGGTGAGTGAGAATAAAGTTAGAAATCATCAATAATTTTGTCTGCTGACTACTATATGCCAGGTGATTGTCATCTAATTTAGGCTTTTGCATCGGCATCTTAGATATAAATGGGTGGAAAGACAAGTTGGTAAAGCGACGCCTCCACAGGCTGTTTTGAAAGAATCTGACCATGTTGTAGAGTAGTAACAATTTTCAATCAATATAATACAATATTACTTTTAAACCAATAAACATTCCATTTCCTTAAAAATACTGCTGCCTGTGTGCAATAATTATGTGTCATAGTCCTTTAAGATATAGACAAAATTTTAAAAATAGAACCGTGATTCCTGAAAAGGTTACGTCTTCTAGAAGGATCGACAATCGAATAAGATCGATTATCTTGACACTAATCTTAAAGGAGTCTAACGCCCCGGGCGTTGTAAGCCCGAAGTTTTGGAAATAAACTTCATTTAACTGTCTCACTACCCAGCGTCCGGGTGATGTAAGCTCCTATAATCGATTCGTGAGGTGGAATTCAGACAAAAAAAAAGATCATCACAACATAATACATTTATATTATCTGTACATTGCTTGCTATCAAATAGAAAGGTCATTTATGCCTTTGTATTAGAACTCTGCTGATCGAGATCGACAAAATGTGTGAAAGCATTTTGTAAACCGTAAATGGCTATGCAGATGCTGTACCTTTTACCCAATTTCACTACACGAGAAATTCAAGAATCGCTTTGCACGATATCTAGTTACCGAAAGGTAATTTAGTTAGTACGAGTACATAGTTGTACTTGCCCAATATAGTTATATTATGTTATTCTATTCTTCTGTATCGCACTTGAAGTGGGTCAACACTCAGTACCACCGGATAAGTTTCTCTGGTTCAGATGATACCGCTGGTAATTGACACCTATGTTGTCGCGCATGTGAGTTTCCGGCGGCCCATGGAGGGGGAAGAAGATATGAGCTCTGCACTTCTGAAATCCTATATGCGAATAATTATAGACGTCGATATTCATCATAATTTTTGTACTGTTCGTTTTCCCCGTAAGCGTACAACCGCACACAATTCAATCAGGCCAATTTGATAATATCGGTAATGTACGTTAAAGCGCATGTTAATAAGCTGTTTGCATGACAATTAATAAAATTAATTACAATCTTCATATCGTAAATTAATTATCCCGATAGTAATATGATTGTATTGTTTTTCCATTAATACGTTATATTATTATAATTACACCGCCAATGCTTTTAATGATTTACCGATTCATAAAAGTTACCTCTACCTCGATCGCATTCGAGCGTATTTTATTATCATTGATAGGAAATTCTATAGTTCATCTTTACTAGCGTGTTTATTTTTGATTAATATTCTTAAAGATTAGGATTAGGATCGTCTCTTCATCCTGGAGACTGGATTGGGTTCTGGCACTGGATCGAAACAAACAATTTAGCGGTCGTGTCACTAAATTGATAAAATACTTGCATTCATATAAACTATACTCTCAATTTTTTCTTATAGGATAAGTGGCAAAGGAGCAGATAGTAGATTACTACCGTCATACACAGACATCCGCAAAGGCGGCGATGCCGGCCTTTTAAATAATAGTAAGTCCTTTCTAGAAGAACGTCAGGTGGTTCGGAAATACTCTGACTGTAGCAGCAGGTTCCACAATCATGTTGTGCGCCGTATGAAGTTGCGCCTGAAACTTCTCTTTCCTCCTTTACTCTCACATACCGGTCAAAACGCGCCAGCACAGCTGATTACACCGGTATAATGTCAGCGAGACGTACTTACCTGGTCGTGTCTGACTATTCAGATAAGCTCCTGACGATATATCCTAAATATAGTCACTTACTTATCCTGACGCATTTTTCCTTTCACCAGCATTCATTTTCCGTGCACGATTTTGATCACGTACTTGAAAGAGACCTTTCATGAAAGGTTTTCTTTGTCACATGTTAAACGACAAACTTACATCAATATTAAAACAATAAAGGTATTACATAACAGTGATTGCTTATGAACTATGTAATTAAATAAATAAAACGAGATTGCGACGTGGTCTGGCCAGTAATGGGTGTTTAATGCACGGATACGCCCGGTCCTTAGTGAACAAATAAAAGGCAATTGTGGTAAATGGCGCGCACTTAATGGAACCCTAATAGATATCTTTGTTAACACCGTTGTAAACGTACGGATTTATACAAACTTTAAAATGCATTGCAGTGAAATGCTGTTGTTGAGATAGAGTACAATAATCTACTGCATTTTATCCTCTAGAGTCCCAAGAGGAAATACGTTATCAGTATTACAAATACTACTTAAGTCGTTTTTGAAACATGAAAGTAAGGTTAGGATAACAGAAGGCATAACTGATTAAAGTATTGTAGTAAATTATAATTATTAGATATGGAATGAGTAGTATTGTGTGATGTACCTAGCATTACGCTAGGTGTAATTACTGCCCCTCTCGACGGATCTCCACCTTGTCGTGGTGAGGGGGGTTAGTAACCGTGGCTTGGACAATCACGGTGAACCAAGAGGGATCCCAGGTGGGGACGCGTCGAGTGGGCTTTACCAAGGCCCGCTCTGGATGCGACCATGGAGGAGGGGTCGCGGGAGGAGAGGTGTCTCGGTGTGACATTGCCGTGCACCCTATCTCCCGCGACCGAACGGGGGCGCACCGTCTGATGCGTTGACGGTGGGGCCGCAGAGGAAGAGAGGAGATGCGGTGTGCCGTTGCCGTCCTCTCTGTCCTCTGCGGCCGTTTAATGGTTGGTCCGCCGCCCAGCGGATAGGACCAGCCAATGCCGGAGGTCCTTCACCCGTCCCTCTGAATCAGCAGATGGCGGCGTGGATTGGGACGACCGGCGTGGTCTGCTCCGTTGGAACATTGGGACCAGGGTATAGGATGGAAACCTGACCCCATTGCACGGTTCCAACGTGGAGTAGGGACTGTTCAAAGGCAGCCGGACAGTCCCTAAGGAAGAGGAGTCTGGCCTGTCGCTGGAGGCGCGCTGTTGCTGTCAGATCCGGGGCCCTCCAATTATAGCGGCTGAAGGCACTCGCAAGGGTTTAGTCGGTAGGGGCAACCCAGTTGTCGAGCCCAACACTGTACCCGGTTGAGCCACCCGGGCTCCTGGGTAGCATGCGTAAAGGCATTCCCCTGCGATATCAAAAAATAAATAAATAGGTGTAATTAGGTACTGCAACACAATGTACACAATAGTAGTCACAATAAATACTTGTAGGATTAACAATGGTAGTATGCTGTACTACCTATTACATGACGTATTATGCGCGAGAGGTCACAGCATATATTCTGGAAAACCTTTCATAGATTAAAGTAGCCATTAGGTCCACATGACCCGATCTGTAATATCACCGTAATACAATTTTAGTGTAGCCGTTTAATGATTGTACGTAAAACAAGGCGTGACAGTTGTGGTATAAGGGAAACATTACCTAAAACCACTAGTATTGAGAGGGTAAAACATCACCTAAAATCACTAGTATTGAGACGGTAAAACATCATCTAAAATCACTAGTATTGAGACGGTAAAACAAGTCCTAAAATCACTAGTATTGAGAGGATAAAACGTTACTTAAAATCACTAGTATTGAGACGCTAACGGATAAGACATCACCTAAAATCACTGGTATTGAGAGGATAAAACATGACTTAAAATCACTAGTATTGAGACGGTAGAACATTAAACTAAAATAACAAAAATCACTCTTGAATACTGAGTTTTACTAAAGATTTTTTATAAATGTTCATTACTAATTGCTAAACAAGATCCATGCTCAACGGTGGGTTTAAAGAGCTTACCGTGTGTGATATAGTAATAATTTATACCAGTTTCCGTATAACACACGTCGATAAGACATAATACAGACGTCGAGCGCTCCTCACACAAAGGACGCGGTATAATCGCGTTCATTACGACATTAATTGGAGTAACCGGCTGTATGCGTTCAATTTATCAATAAATTAAGATGAGCAGGAATGTGCATGCAATTATGGAGTTAATAGCAGAGTAAATTAGTTCTAATATTGAGTGAGTACAGCAGCAGTAAATAATGCAAGAGATAAATACAGATACTTAATCTGTTTCTTATTCGTGTAAACATATTATGTTTACGATTCAAATACAATAAATTTAATAACTACGATTTTATGTAATTGGGCCGGCACGACCGGGGTACCTGTCGCTTACACGAGACCGGCGTAAAGTGACAGCTGTGCTGTCGTGTTTCGTGTGGTGTAAGCACCCGGTGGCCTATGGAGGGGTGAGGAGAAAGAAGAGCAGCGCATTTGTATAGCCTCTATGCTGTGGGCGTCTGTGGGCGTCGGTAGTGATGAAAATGTCTCGGACTGATCGTTTACCTACCTATATATGAAAAAAAATGTAATGTCTTCATAAATACCATTTGTTACAAGTCTATACTATTAGATCAGACTATTAGTTGCTTTTTGTTGTAGAAGCAAGTTTCTTCTTCACCATTCTGCATTGTTAAGCATTTGATAACACTGAAGTCTTTACGAATACTGATCATTCGGCACGCCACTTGCTTCATATACTATTGTATGACACTACTTGAAAATAATAATAAACTTACAACAAATGGAGAGTCTCCAATATTAACTTTGGATAGGAATTACTATTCTTGGGTTTAACCCGCCATTGGTGACGTCAATTTGACTTACATCATTGGTGACTCCGGTCTCGCGGACCGGGTTTTTCGAACAAAAATTTTTCCTATAAATAATTATTTATTTAACTAATAGTTAGTTTAGTTTTGATTTAACATATATGTATGGCAATAAAACACAAGCATTTGAAAAATCACAGCTCGTTTATTGTTACTAGAGAGTAATACTTAGGACACTAAAATCAACATGTTTATTTTTCATATCTTTTATATAATTTAAAATTAACAACAATCTTACACATTTACTTATTGAATCAGCCTTTTCCAGTCTTATGATATTAGAAACTATTAAGAAATAGCAAAAAAATATACTCTTCTAATAAAAAATCAAAAATACACCTACCAAAAAAAGTCATTATTACCTGAAGATTCTCGGTCACTCAAATCCTCTTCGATGTCCAAATTATTATCTGATACAAGATTTTCTGGTTCTACGTCGCTTCCAGCTTCGCTATCCGATGAAGTTTTTGACGGATCTTCATCAGATCGTATGGCTTCTTGTAGGAGCGCTTCAATACGATGTTGAACATTTTCGTAAAACATTCTAAAAGAAAATATAAGTATTTCTTACATATTTTTGTAAAATATCAATAAAATTGTACAAAAAGCTGAATAACTAAAAGTCTGTATAGTACTATAATCAAAATAGCAGTAAATGTATCACTTACTTTTGCTTTAATTACAAAATTTACGAAAAGTATAAAAAATCAACTTTGAATAATTTACTTACGTAGTTGGTGACGCCGGTCTCACAGACCGGGTTGAGGCTAAAACTCCTGGACCGGCGCCCGCGACGATGCCGCGGGGAAAACTAACGGTGAGGGATGTAAAATGAAGCAGCTACTCGAAATCGCAACACGCTTCGATGACGGGTCTAAAAGTTATTCACTTTTTTCTAATCACCCGGTCTCCCAGACATGCACGTCACCAACGGCGGGTTAAAGACTTAGATTTTGTATACTACCGTAAAAAGACGATAAACCCTCGAAATTGATTTGGATGAGAAAGAAATATAATAAATAAGCACTCTATTGGTTGAATTCAAGTCATTAAATGTGCAATCATAGAACGGTCCGACCATTAAGTAGAGAACTCAAAAGAAAAACGAAATAATGGACTTTACAAGTACTTATAAAGAAAAGCATACTACTCACAAAAACATCTTGCTAGCCACTTAAACTTGAACTCTTTTTGAATTATTGAATTTGTATAATGTATTCTTGTAATGAATTATTAAATATATTCTTTAGCAAATATTCTGTATATACTTCACTTTCATATTTTTAAGTGATCTTAAATGGTTATAATGGCATCCATTATTTCTTTATTAGGTATTTATAAGACCTGGTACGTCTTATGTGAATTTCTGTATCACTGTATCCAGGTCTTAAGTAGCAATGAGAATATGTATATATACTCATTTCTACATAAGACCTGGATTTACGAAAGACAAGTTAGTAAAATATCTAGTGCGAGTGAAAAAGCTACTTAATGATAAGTGACTACTGTGTGACTGAGTAATAATGTAATCTGAAACGTTGTCAATCTTAAACCTAAGCAGTAGGCTATCCAGGAACCTTTAACCAAACCAGTAGGAGCCTCCACAAGGAAACCCTCAATTTATGTAGATGTCGACTTGTTTTTGCACTATATCGCAACTGAAAACAATTGTTTCGATGTTTTTTAAACGTCACAATTTGCCCGTGCATCCATTTTTTTGCGGCTCGACGTGGCGTTCAAAATCATCGCACATTTTGCGGTTTGCGCTTTTTAACTTTTCTGACTGAACTTCACGTGCAACGCTTTCGTAAATATAAATCCAATATGGCGACCAATTACGAAAACAGGTTTTAATGTAAACTGTGGTTTTGTAAAAGCGATGACTTCAAAGTTGTGGGAAGAAGGGATTTTTATTTTTTGAATGTAAATTAAAACGGTTTTGGTTAAGTAATGTATGTTAATTACGCTTTTTAAAAGGACAAAAAGGCTCGAATAGCAAAGTAAAAGCTACCTAATTCAACAGCTGCGTAATAGAGCAATGATGTATAAGCAGTTACTATCAATGTACATCGTTTTTTTTACGAAATCTGAAAAAAATAATGGACTCTGAGGAGTTTCAAGAGTTTGGGTAAACCTGATTTTCATACTGTAACAATCCTATAAATATTATAAATGCGATAGTTTGTTTGTTACGCAAAAACTGCTGAACCAATTTTCATGAAATTTGGCACATGCATAAAGGGTAACTTGGATTAACACATAGGATAGTTTTTTATCCCGAAAAAATGTTTCAATGGGATTGATTGGATGATTTTCTGTGTTCCACGGGATCTAAATTCACGCAGGTAAAACCGCGGGGCGCAGCTAGTAATTCATAAATGTACAAAGAAAATAGTTCAATCATTTATTCACCACAAACAACGCCAGTCCAAAATAACGGACGACATTTCAATTATAAAGTGTACCTACATACATATCAGAATAACCCTTGGCCAATTTAAACAAACCTTCATAGTACAAGATCCCACGCAATCTGCACATAGTTTGGCGAAATGCGTGAAATTAATATAATACGTAACCGGTCTTTTTTCCGTATCAAGAAATGTCACAAACTATACAAGGTATATAGGTATATACAAGGTTGATAAAACCCAGAGGTAATAAATGAAACATATTAATTAGTGTATCATTTTTAGGCTATACAACAAAACTCTGATTAATCTGAACAATAGTTTAGCCACAGAAATTTTTAAAGTTTTTTCTCACTTCGTACACGCCAGCTGTTGGCGAGGCCGGCTGACTAGGATCATTCACCGCGTGCGAAGTTGCCGCTCACTGTCACCGTCAATGCAAAGCATGTTTCCATTTTTTCGCTATTTAACTTCTTTGAAAAAAGTATTTTCGTATACATCTCATAAACTTGTTTCTAATAGTTTCTGATTAACAGTAGCCACCTAAGTTCGTACTGTTGTCTATATACCATCACTACACGGTTTTTATATATACTAACTCCCTAGGTAGGTATAGTAATGCTCACTCCTTGGCTCTAAATTTAACCCGGCGAGGATGTGGTGAAAAAAGTTACATAGAGGACGTCGAGGGTCTATTTGACCCTGGATTTCAAAACGTTTTAAATAGCATTTTTTTTTGTTTTTGCAAGTAAAATTAATAAGTTTTATGTAAATTAGTAGCTATATTTATGATTTGATAAATAAAACACGCATATGGTTATACAAAATGTTATATTTAAATCAGTTTTGGCAAACTACGAAAAAAGATAAACTTTTTAACAAAATTATTTCACTAACACTAAAATAACAAATACTCTCCACAAATTACAGCTCTCCACAAATATTTCAAATGCTTGACGTATAGGGGTTAAGATGTCTAACAATCTTCTTTCATCTCTTGTAGATTTATCATCAAATCGCAAACAGAAGTTTTGGATAAAATGGAATCACTGTCGCGACATTGTCCATCGAAATATTTCGATCCCTGTGCCGTCTGAAGCCCAAAGATGGATAGTATTTTGTCTACCAGATCTATAAAAATAGGCACGTCATCCTCGCTGTCAAATCCACTGCTTGCATTTTGCTCAGTATCACTATCACTGCGTGTACTTACATGATCGTCATTTTCGCTACAGTCGGATAACACATCGCCTTCACTGTCCGATTGCAGCAACAACAGACGTATACATTCGTCGTTCAGTTCTTGGTGACTCATTTTGTATGAAACACCAGAAAATATAGCAGTGTTAGGCAAAAAACATTTTTGAAGTATCGCATAAAAATGTAACGCCGTGGTTGTGGCGGGGTCATATTTACCCTTTTTTAATACACTTACGTGTAACTCCCGTCGCAGGCGGCGGGCGGCGGAATATCGGCGCTCGTTGTACGCGCAGGTTCCTTAGCAACAGCTACTGAGACACCCAATACCCTACTATCACGATAAAAAAACTACACACGAATAAAAATTGTTAGGGTCAAATTGACCCCTCCAGAGCCTCGCCGGGTTAAAATTAGGCTACAAAATTGAAACCTTCTCGTGAGTGAAATTAAGGCCAATTTCCTTCCGAGGTACCTATGAGAAGTGACGTTAGAAATTCCGTCATAATAATATCGATATCCAGTTATGTAAGTTAATAGATATCTTTCTGTTGCGTTATTTTTACAACTACCCTCATGTCATACATATTTTTAGAAAATGGCTAGTTTTAATCGTTCTTTAAGTGTCGAGTTAAGTGAGAGGTCGACAGGGATAGGTACTCAAAAG
>LUGF01044902.1:77030-94822 GCA_001625245.1 Calycopis cecrops
GTGGAATAAATGTTTTTTTAAGTGTTCAAACAAATATTTAATAAAAACGGCAAATGTAGGTTTTTGTGGCTCAAAATAAACATATATTTTCAAATTCTTAACTCACTCTAAATAAAAAGCTATTTTTAAAATTAAATTTTTGGGTTATTTGAAATTTTAGGTCTTGCCACCATTGCCAAGCATTTGATTGCTGCGCTCATTTTAGATAAGAATCCATTTGTTCCCTTATTCATATTATTCACGATATTACCAAAGAAAGTTTTCCTCAAGTGCATCGGTCTAGGGTTCAAATATTCATCGTGCATCTCAAATTACGTATTCGAGCCTCGTCGCTCGTTATGACAACATGGCTTAATGTTAGAGCCTTTTTCAATTTAATACCACGTCAATCAATTGAAATTTTTTTGTGGTTTGCTAGCTTTTTCATAACAATTATTACGATGTTATTAATAAAAACTACTGCTGTTTTAACAAATCGTTATAGGTATAAGTAACATTTCAATTATTGACGCTAAGTGTTGATGTGTTGTTTACACGAAATATGTGTTAATAGTTGATAGCTTTATGTTTAGATTACTATTGTTCCCGCTCACACTTGTGTCTGGGCACAGGTGAGGAGATCTTAGTCTCTTATTCCAGTGGAATAACAAGAGAAAAATCTGAAGAGAAACTAGGGGCAGAATTAGCAGGATTTATGTACTTTTTTCACTGCTATTTAGAAATCTGTAACTCCCCATCAAATTTTGGCCGACCCCGGAACTATTGGGGATATTACATAGAATTACTTCACCAATTGTTCATTATTTTAATTACTAATTGTAAACCCGGTTGGTAATAGGCCTCTTTTGATAAACGCTAACATGGCCCCTGTTATTCCCATCCACCAGAGAACTATAGAAATTTATTTCCGCAATTGAGGAAAACCTCAAGTTATAATTAACACTAGCGCGCTGTAATGTGATAGCCCAATTAACGGAGAACACATGTATATGTGTCTATGTAAGGCACAAACATGTCTTATGTAGTTAAAATCTACGTACGAAGGGTACTAGGCTCATTAATTGTTGTAAGACATCCCTTTATTAGTGGCCACGAAGTTGAATATTTGCGATGCAGTATAATTTTTTTTAAGACATAAAAAATAGCAATAGAAATAATCATTACTACTTTTACTTTCGAATTTGACAATAATATGGACGGCAATTACCTTGAGGCAGAATTATAACTAAAAAATAAATTTCAATGTCTTATATGATGAAGTCAAAAGGCTAGAAGGTATTTAAATTGATTTTAATTTAATTTTTTCTCGTTCGGACAGAATCGTGAATGTTAAAACCGGTAAAATATAATAGAATTGTAGATGTTATAATAGTGTTTCAGTTTTATAATAGAAATATTAGATAGCCTAATAAGTTGTAATAATAATACAAAGTTAGTTTGCAAGATTTAAATAAAATGGATTAATGAACCCCGTATTAACTAGGACCAACATTGTGTCGAGAGATTGTATATAGGTATTAATAATATATACATAGATATATAAGTATATATACATAGATATATAAGTATATATACATAGATATATAGTATTTTATTTTACATTCCCTAGGATCGGACTCAGCATCAAAGTTATCCCAATCAGAGTATATTATGTGAAAGAGTTGTACTCTCCTATGCTTAATATCTTTTATTACTTATAAACTCGAACAAATTGCATTGACTGTTAGCCCTTGCTTCACGCTAGTGTTCTCAGAATAATTAGTCCATCGTCGAGGATTAAATAACATGAAAATTATTGTAAACATTTCCGCTATTGTTGTGGCCTACTAGGAAAAGAACAAGTATTTAAATGTCGTAAATGTGGCCTGGATCTTGATTAATTTTGCCTTTCTGTCACCCATGGCTCTGATCATTTTGAAAAGGACTGAATCATCATCAACTTAGTATTGCAGGTCTCCTGTAATGTTTTTCGTTGATGTTCCTTTGTCTACTGGTGATCCAATACGTTGAAGATTGAACTCAACATAATCAGAGAGAATTGGTACAATTAGCTGATAGCTTAGCGTTCTCTGCAAACCTTTTCTTAGATGAAACACTCTCTCACCAAATTATAGCATAAATTTCGGTCCGAAAACAATATTACTTTGGTTGGGTATAGAACTAGTACATAGACGTGATTGAAAATCTTGTGGTGATATAACTGTAACTAAAATCTGAAGTATTGTTCATCTTTAATCTTAAAAATAGTAATTAATATTCTACGTGTAGGAACTCTCGAACAAAGAAAAGTTTGAACTCATAGTCAACATAGCATGAAATATAACGTTACTTGCTGTTACCCGCGTCTTCACTCGCGTAGTTTTTCGCAGTACAAAGGAGCCGATGGCAGTCTTCAGTCCTTCACCTATCTCCATACTAAATATCACATCGATTCGTAGATTCGATTTAATGTGAAAGAAGGACAAAGAAAAAACAAACTAACACACTTTCGCATTTATAATATCCATGTTATATATATATATGCATAATATTAATGTGGATAAAAACTAAATTAAAATAATTTAAATTTTAGAAATTGGTACAAATGAAAAAGGACTGATGTAATGCCATTTCTACATAGGAAACCAATCGAGCCGGCTAGAATTAGGTAAACACTAACCTCTAGGTGTATCTCGCTCATATAGCTCAGATACTCAGACCACCTCGTTTTTGAGTAGCCGGCGTGTGAGTTCCCGGTGGAACATTGGCATGAGATAGCGTGAAGGAGAGTGAGGAGAGGTTTGCCTCATTGAGCTATAAAAAATTCGAATACCATAGCTTATGATATTGTTGTAAAAGGGATTGATATGTGAGTGAATGTTCTCAGATCCCGGGGGAAAGTCGCCCGAGAGTCCGGGTTGGAAGGACCGGCGCGGGTCGGGAGGTCGGTCAGCGCTAACAAATTGGGTAACTTATGGGATATCACCCTCAAACTAAAGCTACTTTAACGGAAATACGGAAAACATTTTTTTAGTATTCAATTTACGAGTTGACATATTGGACGGATTTATTGTTTCACATTGTTTAATGGAATACGAAAAGAAGGCAGATCGAATCTTAGACTATTTGTATGATAGGTATATTATCTTTTATCACTAAGACTTAAAACTCTATCACTCATAGGTTTATCTATTCAAATACTAGTCTAATGGAAAGTCAAATGTAGAAAATCCATTTTATCAAGGCATACCAGCTATTTGACATTTATATAGTGTGTATTTCTATAATAACTATATGAGCGATTATATTAAATGTAAGTGATAAATACTCTATTGTATATTATCCCGTAAAGGGCTATAGAGTTAGTTAGCTTATTATAAACTAGCTTTGGTCCGCGGTTTCGCACGCGTTAAATTCGATGTTATTAGGTATACAATATATAAACCTTCCTCTCGAATCACTCTATCTATAAAAAAAAACTCCATCAAAATCTGTTGGCTAATTTTAAAGATCTAAGCAGACACACTTTTTTACTTAATACTTTGTTTAATATCATTCATCATGCCAGACGCTTGTCCCAATATATATTATAAAGTTTTATCTATATTTCTCATGATACGAACGCACCAGATAATTATCGAGATTCTAAATACACACTATATTAGACTTTATAATGCTAGTAAATACTAAAAGTAAATCCCATTACACTTTAAATTAAACCTAATTTTTTGATACAAACAGCTGTTTCTTTCGTGGCGCCCGGAATGTTTATTTTGGAATAAAAAATTTCAACACCAGCTCCGCGCGCGGCGACGCGACAATTTAATTAAATAACTTAAAGAAAAAATAAAAATGGCAATTTTTTTACACGCGCGAATTCACTAATGAAAGTTTTAAATGACCGACAAAAAAAATCCACTGACCTCGTTATTTAAAAGTGCAAACCTCTGTAAACTAGTATTGTTATATTTGAATCTCAAAAATTACAACGATAAGGTTCAGTTTCGTGTGAAGCATTTTTTCCCAGTAATACCGGACATTGTTTTAACAACTTTTTTAAAAACTTTTTTTAATCCTAGCCTAAACAATGGTTCGCGAATTTCATAAAGGGTCCAAGTGTCGACAACAAGTTGAACAATAGCATCAGATTTCAACAATTAATCTTTGAATTGAACTTCGCTGTTCTTTTTTGGAGATGATAATATTTTGTATAATATCACCGCCAGCTGTGATCCCTAAACCATTGCTTTAAAACATTTTATATTAAATCTTGTTTAGTCTCTCCATCACTGTTTTCGGTTTTGTAGGACTGTAGACTGTAGGTCAGTAGAAAATCTAAAGTCATGCAAAATACAATTTTATTGCAGTCAAATCGAACCGGCAATATCGGGACTGCTCTCGCTCACATGCTATGGCAAACTGATGACTGAGGTGCCTCTTGAGTTTCGTACTGCTTGTGAGTAGCCGGTGGCCCAATAAGGAGGACGGAATGTTGGAAGAAGACGCATATGCATTACTTTGCCCATGTTAATGAGCGTCGCTATTTACCAAATTTCTCTGATTATTCGTTTACTCCTATGCTACATAAAAAGTATAGGCCCAAGCTTATGCGCCCCAAAGAATATTTTTTATATTTGGATCTTAAGTTTCTTTGTTTAAAAAGTCTTATCATAATATAATTAGCGAAGCATAGTAATATTATAATCAAAGTGATTTGTTATTGTTTGCTTGGAGTGTGCCGAAATTCCGATTCCCCGTAGTAATGAGCGATTTTACTACAGTAAAGGTGTTTTTGATATTAACCAGCCTTAGTATCTATACAGCACAAAAAGCTTAATTTGAATCCGTCCAGTACTTTCGGAGATTAGCCTGTACAAACAGACAGACAAAAAACTTAAAAAATATTAAAGTGTTTTTAATTTTGTTTTAACATCGTCCTCAATTAATTTTTCGTACATTATATTTTCAATATACAGACACACGGATTTTACTGTTTTATTATAGTGATTATAACGTCTTTTTTCGAATGTGATAAGATCTAAGTATTTTTACTCGTAATAATTATTGTGAGCCGCAAACTCACTTAAGCTTTGCTCTTTATTATTATCTCTAGCCGAGGATAATACATTTTATTACCTATAAAAATATACAGCACCGTCATAATAATACAGACTGGGTCAATGGAGTAAAGGTGCAGTTATAAAGGAATCTACTAACTCAATTTTTAAGTACGCCGTTTACGATGGACCCAAATCGATGCTATTCACAATTATTAAACCTGGCTTCGGTATTGCAGATGTATGTGTGGCGGTTAATGTTTGACTAAATTAAAAATCAAATTTAGTATATAACAAGACTAGTGGTGCTTTTCATGCTTTTTATCTTATACTTTTTCTTTGCATGTAGTTCGGGGTTTCTTCTAATATAATATGAAATATCAATTTTTTAATTTATTGCAAATTAGAAATACACAATGTTTTGTTCAATCATCTCACTCCCGTGCGCTCCCTAATAACTCTACCTTTCGATACAACAATTAATACGATCCGTAAAACACATACAAACATTTCAATTTAGTTTCGGATTCAATGTAAATCAATTAAATCATAATCAATCAATGGTTAAAGGTAGATAATAAATTAATATTCCCTCTCAGCGAATTCTCTGTCAGATAAGACAGAAATATTAATTTCTGATTCCCAAACTAATGAAAGGTTCGAAAATGGTTGAAGTGTAGTGTGATAGATTTAGTTTAAATCAGAGAACCTAGAGATCTGTAGATTTTTATATGAGTTTTTAGGGTTCCGTAGCCAAATGGCAAAAAACGGAGCCCTTTTATCTATTTTTTTATCCAGCCTGTATGTGAGGGGTGTCTATAAAACGAAAATACATTAAGGTTACTCAAATTATTTTTCGTCAAAACCAATTGTTTGAAAGATATACGCTTTCAAAGTGGAAAAATAAGTGCCCCCCCTCTAATTTTTAAAATAAGAGAGTGAGAAATATAAAAAATATACGAGTATATTCTGTAGATCTCAATGAAAACTTGATTTGAGGAACATAATATCATTATTAGTTTTTGAGAAATAATACATTTTCAATAAACGCAAATATAACTTTGTCGTTCATACAAACGCTATGAAAAACCAAGTTATTTTATTTTTTAGTAAAAAATGTCGCAGAAAGCCTATAGCTTTTGTTGGTACGGAGCCCTCGGTAAGCGACTCCAAATCGCTCTTGGCCGGTTTTTTCCATATCTGATAATATTATGATCTATGGTTTTAAATAGATTTAGGTAAGTGATGTATATATGGAGGGTTTAATGTATAGCCTTACCATAAATTAACAATTACAATATAATTTGTCTTTAGTAATTTCATGGCTATATATATAGTTAACATAAAAAGCCCTCGCCCTAAACACTGATAGTGATACTGAGTTCTATTTTAATATATTTTTTTAAATACTTTATAACAAAATTGTATGTAAGATAAGTTATGTACCTTTATAGTAAGAGGTAGTGCCTTGCTGCTTTCCAGCCGGATTGGGCCGGCACGACCGGGGGGGTGCCTCTCGTCCACATAATTTAGTTAGTTTCTGGTGGCCCATGAAGGGTGAGGAAGAAGGAAGACAATGCATCTGTGTAACTTTCATGCGCGTATATATCATCATTCATCGGGCATCGGTAGTCAACAATACCGGTGGTTTGCCTGGGACTGTAAAAATCTACAAGAAATAAATAATCTTTGTATCTATATCTTGTACCCCAATCGAATAGATCGATTTGGCCATTGCATGATTCGATTGTTTAGTATATTGTGTTACTACTGAGACTACGGGGCAACAACCTGGTTTCTAAACAAAGTCCTTCCGAATGGATCTGATTCGTTTGGGAGACGAGAGTTTCAATCGCGTGGGGCATTGTGTCTCCATGCGATGGCCAAATCGATCTATTTATTTAAAATGTAAAAGATTCCTAATATTGATATGATAATAAGTTACGTAATATGTTAAGACAAAATGTTCCTTAAGTAAGGACTAAATAAATTAACCGGCTTGGTATTACGTGTATCTCACAACTTTTTACGTTAAGAAATGTGAGCTGCGAGACTTGGTTTTTTTTACATAATGTTTTTGATGGCATTGTATGTATAAATGAATATATCCTTATAAATTTTTAAATTTTGAAGCACATGCCAATAGTTTTAATAAATCTTTCAATAAAGCAACAAGTTATTTGTAACTGTATAGTATTATAAAGCAATAACTCCGTTTTAATAAATCTTAATTAATGCCTCTCGTATTAGGTTACAATTATTTCATACTTTATGAAGTTGCGTATTTACGATCTGAACAATGGCCGTCCATAGTATTCACAAATTAATTTTAATTAAATCTTTAAGATTTGCTTTCACTTTGTTAGAAAATTGTCTTTAATATTTATTACTTTGGAAACAATGATATAATAATTATATATTTATCTTAGTAATAATAATCTAGAATTTTAATTAAGGCGTTGGAGTTGTCTATGTAAATTGATTAATGGCAATTGTAACAGGAGATGAGTGTTCACTACGCCGGTTTGTTTCATCTTTATCCGCAATTACCGATCGCCTTTGGAGAAAAAGCTCGCATCTATCAGAAATAGTGTATACATAATAACAGTGTATAATGTACCCATACATAGCTACTACCTATCAGTCTCTCTACCTCCACTTCTGTAATAATTAATTCTTGTGAGTGTACAATTCATACACTATAAAGTTATCTTTCAAAAAGTCTAGTAGAGAATTAATCTAAATCAGTCCCTTAATAACTCGTTTCAAACTAAGTTAAAAATAATTACTGACTACACCTAGCTTTAAATATTTTATGAACGTTAATTTCAAAACGAACAAAAAAATTATACCTACATATTTTATCATCAGTTACGGTTTATCACAAAGTACATCAAAGTTAAATTGGAACGTAGAAATTACTAATGATATTAATTTTGTTTTAAAATAAACCTTGACGCCAGTTACTTCTGGTAATGTACATTCTAGACCGAGTAATATAATGTTAGGTTAAGTGGAAGGCACGAGCGTTAGCGTATTCTGCGAAAATGCTAGTTGATCCCATCGTACGTATCACTATTCCGTGAAAAACTGACTGTTCTCATACCTACAAATTGCATACAATTTTTATTTCAATGTATGTTATATTAGTAAACACATAAACCTTTGTAATCAGTTTCGTGAAAGAAAGGTACTGTGAAACAAAACTACACATTTTAAACGAGACGCGACGTTTTCACTTATTACACTTTAATGAAATAGTTATTCCTTTGAGTCATTTATACAATAGTCAGTTATATAATAAAAATATTTATACAATATACCACCTACCTAATATTATTTATATAAAATTGTTTCGGGTTATTTCAGTTTGTCTTTTTTTATATATACGTATAGTACAGGAGGTAAATGAGCAGTCGTGTCACCGTGATGGTACGTGGTAATTTTGTTTAGCTTCGTATAAAATATAGGTTGTGCAATTAAAACGGTGTGCATCGTAAATAATATTGTTACAGAATTTAATTAATACCAGAAAGGATAGTAGACCCGTCGACAGTTCGGACTACTGCAAAAGACTAGCCTTCATTATGTAGAGCGACCCCACAGATCTCTGCATTGTTAAAAATAGTGTTAGCTGATACAACAATCTTTAAACGCTTTGTAAATTCATTGTTATTGTTGTAATGTTATTATCTAAAATATGAAACTAGTGCTGCCATCTATGTACAATAATATGTAACTTTAGTCTACAATAAATCATTCGTTCTGCTGCCTTTGAAAAAAACGTTGTTTTTATAAAAGTTTTTAAGATATGCAGTGATTTGTTTATGCATTGGTCCAACCACTCATAGTTCTAGTTAAGAGCTAAATACAGCAGCTGGAAGCTCTCACTCTACCTATATTTCGGCATGTGGCCTCAAACAGCTCGAATGCACGTAATATAACAATAAAGCCTAAACCCTACTATGCACGCAGGTGTGGGACTGCAATACGACATCTGCTGCTAACATAATAAAGGAGGTTTTGCAACGATCAAGTAAATGTGTATTCAGTGTATGATGCAAATAACTTGCATTTCAGGGAGAATTTATATTTGGGCTGGAAATTTCTTTAATTAATTAGTATTATATTGGTATTATATTGCCATCTACAAATATTTAATTATACTCCTAAAACTGTTATGGATAAATTTTAAAATTATTATTTATTTAAATGTTATAGGTAAATTTATCTTCAGACTGCTGGATCTATTTTTACCACAAATGGCTAAGGAATGCAAAAAAAACGTACACAAAATATAGCAAAACAAACCTAAATATAGTTTGATGATAGTGATATTATAACAAAAACTATATAAGTTTGCATATTAAAAATTTGGTAATAGTTTACAATGAATGAAATAATAAAAAATGGAAATAGTATGAAAAGTGTATTATTTAATCAAAGTATAATAGTTTTAAATATTTGATAGCGATTCAGGAATATCTGCAAACAAGCTGACGGCTTAACAGATGTTAAGTGACGACAGGCCTCTCTGCAGGGCTTACGAGAGATTTATGAAACTCAAACTGTTTGCCACGTCGTCATTGATATATAGTCTTATTATATTTGCATAGGTTTAAGCAATAAGATAAAACAATTTAATCAAAATAACATACACATTTGATCGTATATCAAAATATGTGATATACAGATGACCTGTGATATTTTATATTAATTCAATAGAGATACTATTAAAT
Source organism: Calycopis cecrops (assembly GCA_001625245.1). Lineage (NCBI taxonomy): Eukaryota > Metazoa > Arthropoda > Insecta > Lepidoptera > Lycaenidae > Calycopis > Calycopis cecrops. The sequence goes on from LUGF01044902.1 coordinate 86,806, forward strand.
ATACATTATACACAATAGTTTTATTTAATATAACTAGGAGACCTTTGATAATATTTATTATAAGCTTTTTTTATAGTACAGGGGGCAAACGAGCAGTCGGGTCACCGAGATGATGGTGTTTTCCGACGCCCATAGACATCTGCAACACCAGGGGTTTTGCAGTTGCGTTGCCGGCCTTTCAGATGAGAGTAAGATAAGTTTTGTAATAAATGTAACTATTTTTTATTATTGGTGGACCATTACACAAATTTAGAAGAGTTATAAATTTTAGAAGAATGAGCCCCTATGGAGTTAATTAAGCTAAGCGGCTCGCCAAAAGAACACAAGACGGAACATGTTTGCTTGCTATTATTGCACAATATGATGTGAAAATACATACGTCATTATTAACAATATATTTATTATCCATATAGTTTCCTTAAACTTATGAAAAATTTTTGCTGCATTAATTGTTTTGAGGGGAAAAGTAAATAATTAATATATTTCGTTATTTTAAATATCTTGTATGCAAAAAAAAATATAATTGTATACTTTCAAAATATTCGTCTAGCTAAAAACTGGCCTGATAATGAAGTCCACTATACACACCGTAATATGAATTTATTTCAAAACAAACTAGGCTTAGTGTAAATCCAGGAAAATTTTAACGCGGCGGTGTCGTTTATTCAAATTATTAACAAAGGCTTTGTGCACGGTCCTGGATACTTGTTGTGATGCAAAATGCTTTGAGTCCGAATTTACTCGTTGGTTTTTCGTTGTTTGGACGCGAAAAACAAAGCAATCTGCATATGAACCACTATTTTACCGACAAGAAAAATTGCTTTCATATAAAAAACTCGCATTGGCGCGTTTTAATGGATGGAAATGCAGGTTTCAATATTGTTTTGAACTGCCTTCGCAACAATAGCTTCGTTGTATCGTATGTACAATGACGATGTAAACGTTTATTACTGCCGTTAAATACCTGGTGCCACAATAGTGTGTGAAAATTCAATAAAATATGCATAGGAAGATGACGCTCAATGCGTATAGTTTTCACGCGATGAACTAAGCATGGCTTTTATTATATACCCTGTAAAAAGTAAAAAAAATCTAAAAATCAGTACACTTCAGGGGGAATTCCTAGATTACGTAGGTTGGAAAATCGTTGCTTATTACTCCTAGGCTCTCAGGGGCACATAAATTGCTGTTTCTTCCTCCACTACGCAGGAATTGCAAAAAGGCGTTTTGACAATTCGTGGTACCTACTAAGTACTAACTGAGATACTGATGATGATTATGAGAACTGATACTGGGATACAGAATATCAATACACATGTACATATTCTTATTTAGTCATGTACTTGTGTTTTAACTTGATTTGTATTAATAAAGGGGGCTTGTTCTTTTGATAGGCTTTAAACATAAAGCATAGCAAAAGGGCATTTTTCATTCGTATCAAAAAAAAATATTTTTCATACATTTTTTCAAACAATTCATTTGTATGCAAATTATTGATGGTCACTCTTTTATGGCCAAAATACCGATCCAAATATAAAACAGTAGTTCTATTGAAAGTACGATCTCAAACTCTTCAGCTATTTCACGTATTTTTTTTATTTTTTTTTCTCGCGGGGAAATGCATTTACGCACTGCCACCGGACCGAGGGTGAGGTCCAGTGGATGTGTGTTAGACTCCCGGATATACCGAATACCCACTAAAACCCCGCGGGTGCCATCGGCCGCCTATACTGAGATGCCCCGGATCTGTCAGCAACAGGGCACCTCGGCGAGCTATTTCACGTATACTCGCTCGCCGACGCGCGACGTTCAGCTGAAACATTATTGTGGAATGTGTTAACAATGATCTGAATCGGCCTACCTAGATGCTCGACATAATTAGTTAATCTCCGTAATAAATTTTCAAGTTGTATTCCCATGAAAATACCGCGTAAAAATAATTGTTTATACTTAAAACTCGAATTTTTCGTTAAAGTAAACCTTCACAATCGCTAAACTTTTTTGTTCATTAATATTTTAACCGCCCTAGTCCGCTCTCTACATTTTTGCAGGTTCGTTAGGGTTTCGTAGCCAAATGGCAAAAAACGAAACCCTTATAGGTTCGTCATATTGTATGTCACAGCCATTTTTTGTCTTAGCATTAATAGCCACTTATAATATCTTATATCGTTTCATTAATAGCATTTATCGTGTTATTATATTTGGTTTTGTAACTTTTCTCTATTGAGTGAATTATTTGCCCTTTTCCTTTAAAAATTCTTACAGACAGAGACAGAAATTACAGATTAGATTACAATTCGATGTTATTCGACATTGGTGAGATTGGTTTGGATGCTAAAGGGGTGTCGACTCGTAATATGTACAATATGGTGTATTTAGACGGGAGCGTGCGTTGCATGTGAAATTAGTTATTTGCACATGAATTATAACTAATTGACGCTGATCATGCGATTCAAATACTATTGTCCGCAGTGCTAATTATATTAAAGCTTGTTGAACTCACACTGATATATAAACAGTGACTAGATCGTTGGTACACGGCAAGTAAGTAATGCCGTTGCTGTCTTGTAGCCTGTCGAATCGGATCAGCGCAACAGGAAGCTCACTGCACAAATTAATGAAAAAAAGTAACCGGTTGGTCACAGAGGTGTACTCTACCTACTAGATATAGTAAATAAATAAAATTGCTTGATGGTATCCGTGAGATTGAGATGCATATTTGATTCATCTTTTCAGCAATTCGGTAAATGGATATCCCCTTTAATGTTTAAACTGTTTTACACTCATACTTTTTTTTAGTATAACAGTATATTCATAATATTCAATATCGTAATCTGTATTAGAGTAGAATGTAAGACCATTCCATTTAGTAGAATAAAATTGGTCGATATGACGTCTACTTATGAGAAAAAGTAATAATCATATTTACTTACACTTTTGTATTTATTATATAGGTATATTAGTAGTATTGATTAACAAAATTCTTATTTTCAAAGCCTGTAACTAATTCATTTATGTATCTTAAAGAACAAAAACAAAAGTTTAGCTGGCTTCGGAATAAACGACATAAACCAGTAAAGTAAATACTTTATTACAGTGCAAACAAATTAAAATTAGGACTTGTGGTTCCACGTACACACGAATTCAACAAACTACACTCGTTTTGTGCCACAGACACGTTTAACCAAGTCACAAATTATTGGCTGGCAAATTATTTTAAAATACATGTTAAAATATATTATTTAGCCTTTTTTTAGGGTTTGACTAATTTTGGGATTAGTAAGTAAAATTTTATAATTTAAAAGCTCGGAGTATTTTTCACATCTACTATTTTGATGACAGTATATGTTATTAAATCTACAATATTATACTATTTACCGGCTTTATAGGGAAGGCATTAATTAATCTGAATAAAATATAAAGTAAGAGAGTTTATACACACCCATTACTTTACGCTTCATCTGCAAGTCTGTACACCGAGACTTTGTTTCACTGTATTGTCTTTTAGTAAAATCTTTTATTATTATTTACTATATTTTTTTTGCTTCTCTGTTTGCTAAAGATTTTTTTGCTTCACCTCAGTGAACTTTTATTTCATTGCGAACACCATTACTGAAAAGATTTCGGATGAGATTAAAAAAATCTAATACATTACGATAACAGCAAATATCTTTGTTGATAGGTAGAAATATATTACAACAGAAATTGTGTGTTGTGGTGTTGACAAGATTAAAAAAAATGATTCAATGATTTTAGTCAAATGCCTTTTAAAATAAAAAAAGTGAAGTAACATAGTCGTATGTATTTGTAATGGTACTATTCAAATCTGAAAACCGTTACTGGACACCTTTATGACCATTATTGTTTAAGACGAGAGTTTATACTCAGTGTGTTTAAATCATTTATACATATTATAAAATACATACTGTTTCTTTAAAATAATGTACATAACCAAAAAAATGGGAAAATAATAGACATAAGAAAATCCAACGAAACAAAAAAGAATGTCGTCAAAACGGAATATAATAATGGTATAATTTGGATTAAACCTTATTACCGTAATAGACATGGGCGGTACAATAAAACCTGATCGAGGTCAACGGCGGAATATCTCTTAATTTTTACAATTTCCAATAAAAATATTTCGCACCGCGCCCATTATACGGCTAACGAGGGTAATTTTATAAAATTTACCGAAAATAACGAACGTTCATTAATTTTAAAGTGAGCTTACGTCACTATCTACTGAAGATTCTTTATGCGATAATTATAATTTTAATAAGGCGTTCCATTATCCAGATTATCACCATCCTTCAAAGCTGTTTTCTATTAATATCGAAATATTTTTTTAAAACGTTGAATCAATTGTACCCCATTGTGTCAATAAGTCCTCAAGCACTTGAATGTTTATTATTGTTGCGGAATCTGTTGTATTTTTAGTAAATTTTTGTAATGCTCATTATTAATGCTACAAATGTCAACGAGTGATTCGCTAAGTTAAGATTCGATGTTTTCGAAATTTCTAAAAGATTCGCTAAATGAACAAGAAGTTTCGTGTGTTGTGTGACCTAGTGTCACCTATATATAGGACTCAATAGATTTAAGCTTTATTAAAAAATCATTCCATCCCTTTTTTGGATTTGTATGGTTGGTGGTTTGTGTATTTATTGTTTGTTATAAACAATAATTAGATGACAGATTTTATTGTTAGAAAAATATATAAATTGAATCTCCTTTCTTTATACTTTATATTATGTATATATTTATTATTTTTCATATATTTAATACAAATGTTAAATTTATGTTATTCAAAAAGGTAAAGTGTCTTTTGTAACTTTATTTATTTGGTTTGGAGTGGTTTTCGGAAATACACTATGATTATGATAATACTTTCAGAGTCAAAGCTAGATTATTTCAGTGTGACCTAGGCAATATTTTATTACTACCTGTGCTTGTATTCTCCCACTTTTCCTCCTCCCCTCTAATAGTCTAACCGAAACTCACAAACCGCGAGAGGAACTGCCCCGGTTGTTCCAACCTAATTGGGCTACAATGTAGTAAGACACTACTTTTTACTAGTACTGGTACTTCTAAGGATAAGCCTAAATACATATAAAAAGTGTAGGAATTTACTTACGAAATATTATATCTATCATTTATTTGAAACGATATACATAATATTATATTTATCATTTTTTTGTAACGATAAATATAATATTTATCATTTATTTGAAATAATAAATATAATATTTAGTGAGTAAATTCTTACACATTAAATGTTCCTAAATACGGACAGCCAATTTGTAAAGCGATCGCCGAGTATCTCGTCGTTTTTCACTTAAGTGAAAATTGTGAGACTCTGCAACGTAAATATTATATGTCGCTCCATGTTTTAATCATGCTTAAAGTGGGAATGGATTTTCTCATACGTGAACATTACATTTTAAATATACCTCTACACAGTATATTTATTTCTAATTATTATCAGTTTTCAGTCTCTTTTCTCTCGATCTCTCTCTCCATCTCTCATAAGAGGGATTGCCATTAACAGCTAATTGGAAAAGAAAATTTTACTGATCATCCATCACACATCTGTTATTCATGAAGTTCTGAACATGGCATGAGAACTTATACAAGTAAACAAATTTTCATTTTCACATCACACACATTTATTATGAAATTCAATACACCAAGCACTTTTATCATGAGGTACGGAATCCAAAAATGTAAATTAAAGCCACCATCTTTCGGTATGTGCCTGGTAAAGCAAATGTTAATATTTCGGAACTATTTTATTTGATATAAATAATGAATATGAAAAAAACGAATTGAGCCTGAAATTCAACAAAGTAATTTATTATTGAACAACTGGTTCCGCCATATATATTTCTCTTTGTATAAAGTAATAAACATAAATAAAACAATGTTTTGCAAGCTGAGAATTTTTGATATTTGTAAATCTCGTGCAGTCGAGAATTAAATGATTTCTTCGCTTGAACGTGCTTCGGTGTGAGCTGGCGAATATTGTTTTAAGCCCAGCTACGACCCTTGGTTTTAATATAATACACACACACCACTACGATCGTTTATTTATTATAATTATTTTTGTGCCAAAAGAATCATGAAATATAAATAAGCGAAAAATTGTGTGCCTTCGAATATTTTACAGTTCTAAGTGGAACGAATTTCCTGCAATTTTATATTGTGACACTCGCTTCTTCATTTACAATAATTAACCTTTGACTAAAGTATATTATATCGTAGATAAATCCGCATATTATTAAAACAGTCATAGTAATCGGAGTGCCTTGTTATGTACCCATATACCTATATCAACAGCAGCTCTGTTTAATCGTTCCTATCTGAGGCTACGGCCTGAACGCAGCGTCTTCACGATGTGCCGCTTGCACCAGCAGCGCCGCCCGCACCGCCCGCATTAAACGCTTAAGACGCTTTAGACGCTGCCGTCCAGGCCGCAGCCTAAGCGGACAGCTGCGGCAGTTGACAAAGCACGAAACGCGATTACCTTCTAGCAGAACTCAAGAATGGTAATGCCACTTACTAGAAAATAAATTTCATTACATCTGACTAAAATGAACACCAAATCTGACTAAGCGCTCTTGCAGCAGTCTTTGATGTTATAAAACTAGTTAATACCCTCACTGGCCCTAATCACCATATCTAAGGTCTATAGGAGATGATGGACTGCTTCTTGGCTGGTCTCGTGTAGAAACCTGTCAAATTAGCAAATGAAATGTGGAGTAAGTGGCGCCTAGGGAACAGAGCACTGCCATCAGATGATCCTTGGGACTGTTAGCTGACTCCTTGCTTGATTGCCCTGTTAGCATTACGTCCCCATTAGTCATTGCTATTTAAAATTAAACATTTAATTACTGTTAAATAATTAATTTTAAATGACAGCAGACGACCGCATACTATCACTGTATCGCCGTGGCTAGCCGATTTATTTGTCTGGACTCGGAGTTCTCTGATGAACTTCGTATATTTACATTTAACTAGCTGGTCCATTTCGAATTTAAACGAGTTCTCGCTGTTTATTTATTAAAACTTTGCGTGGACGCTAGACGAATTTAATGTTAGTTGTACATTTAATATCAATTAAAAAAGAGGAAGTATAGGATTTTTTTGATTACGATTCCTTATTCAAAATCCCGATTTGTGAATTCGCCAACATCAACTGTGTAGCTACCTAACGTAATTTAAGATGCATATTAACCGCCTTATTCATAAAAACGAGTTAATCAACATCTTAAACAATACTTTACTAAGACACTACTTAAGCCTTAAGTAATGCTTAAAAAATTGTTATTCATAAACGTTACTTAAAAATTGCATAGACAACATTAGTTAACTTTTTTATCACTTGCAACTTTTTGGTAAAAATTGGTTTCGTTGATAGAATTAAAATAGGTAATATTGTCAAAAACCACGAAAGGAGTATCTAGATACTCCTTAGACGCCAGAAATTAAATAAGAAAAACAAATTTGACACTGTCAATAATATTATGCAAATCAGCTGTTCATTCCCAGCCATTTTGTTACTTAAATATTTTAAACAAGGGTGGGAGGCTGATTAAACTGACAACTATTTAAGTGACAGTTTAAACATGTGTTTAGCTGTAAATAGCCTTTAGCAAAAGCCTAGCCTAGCCTTTTTGGCTAATTGTGGCATAAGAACATTAATATTATTGTATGTATATCATCTATATTCTGTACCTACAATTGCAATAAAGACATTTGATTTGATCTGATTTATGAATAAGAATTTTCTTAAATAATACGTAAAGCGATACTTAATATTTAAATAACGTTTATGAATAAGGGGGTTAATTATTAAGTACGTAATATAGTACGTGCGACTTCTTTTTATTTAAAAACATTTTTTTTTCATGTGAACGTTTACAGCTGATGTTCACGAGTGCACAATCTTAATTCTTCGAACAGTAAAAAGAGCAGTGTACGTTCAGTGCAAGCATCCGCCACCGTTTTGATTGTG
>LUGF01044902.1:95916-118808 GCA_001625245.1 Calycopis cecrops
TAGACGCCAGAAATTAAATAAGAAAAACAAATTTGACACTGTCAATAATATTATGCAAATCAGCTGTTCATTCCCAGCCATTTTGTTACTTAAATATTTTAAACAAGGGTGTGAGGCCAATGATATTACAATACTTTTGTAATATCATTGTGTGAGGCTGATTAAATTGACAACTATGACAGTTTAAAAATGTGTTTAGCTGTAAATAGCCTTTATGAATAAGAATTTTCTTAAATAATACGTAAAGTGATACTTAAAATTTAAATAACGTTTATGAATAAGGGGGTTAATTATTAAGTACGTAATATAGTACGTGCGACTTCTTTTTATTTAAAAACATTTTTTTTTTCATGTGAACGTTTACAGCTGATGTTCACGAGTGCACAATCTTAATTCTTCGAACAGTAAAAAGAGCAGTGTACGTTCAGTGCAAGCATCCGCCACCGTTTTGATTGTGATGCATCGATATAATATAAAATATTGTATCATAGTTTTAAACTTTTCCTCCTAGTATCGGAATACATTTTAATTATACTCGTATCCTACCCGTCATGTGGAAACAGTAACGTAAGTTTAAACTGTCTTAATACGTCGTTAAAATTTTATACATAGTTGTATTGGGCATTTTACTAAATTTTTATTTTTATTTAATTTTTGATCTATTATTAAATTTTTAAAACTATAAGTTAATAATTATTACATGTGCACATAATATTTCTTCTGCATATTATTTCTTCTGATTAAATTCGTTGCGGGTACCAAGATAGTTTTAGCTTTTCCCTGAGATCATATCAAAGGGCCGTTGTGGTTGCCGCTGTTGATCCTGGTGACACAGGAGTAGCAGCTGTAGGACAGAGTGATGGGCCAAGTCCGTTAAAAAAAAAGTGCATCTGCATGACGACGACCGTTACGGGGACAATCTGTAGTCTGGAATTTTAATTTTATTTCGCAATGTATAACTAGATATTAATATCATTCTTTGATAAAATAATAAAATTAATAATTAATTACAAATGTATAGTTGCAAAGTTTATCAAAGATGTGATTATGATTTTACCTGCTTTGTTTAATTATATTGTTATCACATAGTAATTTTGTGTAAAAACGACAATGTCGAAAATCATCACACTTTACAAACAAATTTCATGAGAACAGCATACTATCACTTCTTGCGATGAACAGTTACTTTCCCGGACATGTCGGCTCCATGCTTCTGCAATATTAACTCTCACTAATGGCGAACATTTACAAAACTTCATAAAGGTGCTCATTTTTTTCGTATTTCAAGGACATCCTAAGTAAGATAAATTTCTTTTGTTCCACATGATTATAAGAAAATATGTCAAAACATGGAAGACACATTAGCTTGGGGGAGAGTTTTATGTACAATTTAAGCCACTTATTTTTTTCTTGTGTATTGTTAGCTAGATACTTAATACGTAGAGTATTTTTGTACTTTTAATTAGGACAAAACAACGTTTTTGGAACTATGAAGGTCCCATGAAGTATTACGAGTAATAAGTTGCATTAAAAAAATAATTATAAATTTTTAGTTTAATTTAGTAGAGCTTAGATCTTTGGCGCTTGAGATGGCCAACGTCAACTTTATTTTAATAAAAGTGTATGGATAATTAAAATGATCACAATATATTTATGTAAATATGAGATTCATAAAATGTTTTTGTTTTTTTTTATAGTATAGGGCGGCGCAAACAGATCTAACCCATTTTCATGACCACCAACGCTCATAGATAGCCACATGGAAGTATCCAACCTCCATAGGCCACCGGCTACTTACACACCGCACGAAACGCGATATCATAGCTGGAACTTTACGCCGGTTTCGTATAAGCGAGAGGTTGGCATTTCTGATGATGAATTTCATAGCCAATCACACGAAGCTAGAATAGACAGCAACTGTGTATTTTTGCAGAAGAGACGTACAAATTTTGACATGTTTTCTTTGTATATCATTTAGCCGGCTTCGTTCGATACAACCGGCTGTTGATTTTGGATCATAAAATGCATAATTAAATTACACATACATGTAACGCAAAATTAAATATTGGATATAATTCGGTCTACTGCAGAGTTACAACTGTGAATTTAAATAGGACAGGCAAAGCCTCTGCTTATCCCTTTTAATAATTGATATAGCCAGATTATATAAATCGATACTAGGTATATTACGGCGTGTAGTTTTAAAAACATGGTCGTTTTGTATGGCGGCGGGTCAACGATTAGCTAAATTAAATACGGCTGTATTAAAGTCATCCAGAAACATTTCCGTTATTTAATATTGCTGTAATATGTTAAATAGGTGTGTAGGACGTTTATTGAAAATTTATAATTCCAAATCAGTCAAGTGAATTCTGGGATTCCGTGGAATAACTATATAAAGATATCGTTAAAAATATATTTTCATGAATGTTTATGGTGAGTATTATTTTAAGTAACAATGTGACTTGGTTATGATAAGCTAGCTGTAAATTGAGCGAGCGAGCGTAGGGAGAAAGTAAACTGCTGTGGCGCTATAATCCGGCTAAAGGTTAACCCGTTTGTTTTTGGAAACAGCTAGTGGTAATAGGACAATTTATACGAGCTATAGGCGAATTTTATATCGTTAACCCGCCATTGGTGACGTCAATTTGATTCATTGGTGACCCCGGTCTCACGGACCCGGTTTTTAGAACTAAAATTTTACCTATAAATAATTATTTATTCAACATATAGTTAGTTTAGTTTTGATTTAACATATATGTCTGGCAATAAAACACAAGCATTTGTAAAATCACAGCTCGTTTATTGTTACTAGAGAGTAATACTTAGGACACTAAAATCAACATGTTTATTTTTCATATGTTTTATATAATTTAAAATTAACAACAATCTTAAACATTTACTTATTGAATCAGCCTTATCCAGTCTTATGACATTAGAAACTATTAAGAAATAACAAAAAAATATACTCTTCTAATAAAAAATCAAAAATAGACCTACCAAAAAAAGTCATTATTACCTGAAGATTCTCGGTCACTCAAATCCTCTTCGATGTCCAAATTATTATCTGATAGTAGATTTTCTGGTTCTACGTCGCTTCCAGCTTCGCTATCAGATGATGTTTTTGATGGATCTTCATCAGAACGTATGGCTTCTTGTAGGAGCGCTTCAAGACGACGTTGTTCATTTTCGTAAGACATTCTAAAAGAAAATATAAGTATTTTTTACATATTTTTGTAAAATATCAATAAAATTGTACAAAAAGCTGAATAGCTAAAAGTCTGTATAGTACTATAATCAAAATAACAGTAAATGTATCACTTACATTTGCTTTAATTACAAAATTTCCGAAAAGTATAAAAATTCAACTTTGAACAATTTACTTACGTAGTTGGTGACGCCGGTCTCACGGAACGGGTTGAGGCTAAAACTCCTGGACCTGCGCCCGCGACGATGCCGCGGGGAGAACTAACGGTGAGGGATGTAAAACGAAGCAGCTACTCGAAATCGCAACACGCTTCGATGACGAGTCTAAAAGTTTTTCACTTTTTGCGAATCACCCGGTCTCCCAGACATGCACATCACCAACGGCGGGTTAAGAGACAATGCATCTATTTTTAAAATATCAATGTCAGAGAATGTCGCCAGTATCTTTAAAGAAGATTTTATATCTGATCTCTGAGCGCAACACAAAGGTTTGGACACTCACGTACCATATAATTTGATTGCGGAAAATGCCAGTTGTGTATTGGCCAAAATATATTTGAGAGCCAACTTCTGGACGCTATATAGAATTAAAGATGTTTTTATAAGTTTCACAGCGATAAGAGTTCATTAAAAATGACATACGAAAAATAGTAGATAATAAGTATATAAAAAGAAAATTATATAATATTTAAGCTGACATGGAAAAAGAAATACTAACTAACTCTTCTGGCTCAGTGACCCGAAGTGAGTCTTGGCTTCCGAAACCAGAGTTCTCCACCTAGCGCGATCTTGCGTAATTTCCCGCCAATTGGTGGCTTGGGTCTCGCGCAAGTCTGCTTCCACCAGTTAATATTAGTTATCTTTATTTAATTCAAATCCAAACAATATTATTGTGTTGATCTCTTTATCTCTAGCTGGTAGCCCATAGAGGTGAGAGAAGAAGGGCGAGCAGCGCATCTGTATATCCTCTATACGGATGTCTATGAACGTTGGTAGTCATGAAAATACCATAAAAAGACCTTATATAACTTATATAAAATGCGACAGCTAAGGTGTTAATTATTTACGATGGTGTCATGTGTCATACTTTCCAGGTCGAGCCGTTCCGAATTTGGCTCCAAGGTAGTTGGTCAACAGTTGAAAGTCATTAGGGTTCCATACTTAAAAGGTAAAAACGGAACCCTATTATTATGACTTCGCTGTCCGTCTGTCTGTCCGTCTGTCAGCAGGCTGTAACTTATAAACCGTGATAGCTAGAAAGCTGAAATTTTCACATATTATGAATTTCCGTTGCCGCTATAACAACAGATACTAAAAATAAAAAATGAAAATATTAAGGGCGGCACATATAAAAAGCTATTGCACTTCACAAGAATTATATTATAATTTATTTAATTAAACGGTATTATTTTTCTTTATATTAATTTACAAGTCTTAGGCTAATTGACATGAGTAATGAGTATGTTTTGACTGTTTATTGCAATTAAGAGTATTGTAGTATACCGATTTCAAATTATCTTAAACTGGTATTTGAGACATATTATCGTTGACTTTTTATATGAGAATTAAAAATATTCGTTGTACTTTTTGCCACTGACTTAAATCTAAATAATCCAAAGGTAGCTAATACTTGTTCTAAACAAAGGCGGTAACAGCGGATGGGTGTTATTTTATAACTACAAACAATATTTCAAAAAATATCGCAGTTTCGCGACGCGCGTCTTCCGAGTTTTTAATTGAACGTAAAAAAACTCGATATTTAGGCGGATCACACACGGCACGCGGTTGGCGGTGAGGCGGATCTCAAGTTACACTGGGCTCTATGAAATCCGTTGATACCTAACACACGTACACCGCCAGACCGCGCGGTCGAGCGGCGCTCTCGCCGCAGCCGCCTGTCCGCGCGGCCGTCCGCGCGGAGAGGCGGTACCTCACACAGGCAACCGCGTAACCGCGCGGATCAAGACTTTGCCTGAGACTTTAATTGAACGTAAAAAAAGTTGAGTATAACACAAGTTCTTTATAGTTTTTTAAAGTACTGTATAAATGTTTTTTTTTTGGAATTGTTTGTGTAAACAGGTTGCTATGGTTTTTACAGGGTTTTGCCATAGACGGTTGGACCTTAACGAGGGGTCAGAAAATTCCACGTAGTATCCTAGAGTGTCTACTAATTATACATTATAACATCACAAAGCTAACCTACCTAACCTAACTCGAAAAGTTTTCTAGCAACTTTCACTTCATTCGAAATATTAGTCTTAGAAATTGGAATTATGTTTATATTCGATCTTATTCCTTAGCCTGACTCGTCAATTTATGTCTTGCGAATGGAACACAAAGTCAAAGTTGTATTCATCGTGATCACATCAATTGAAGAATTCAGTGGACAAGGCAAGTGACCTCTAATCGACTTAAAGAAATTCCAGTTTTGACTACGACGTGCACATATCTAAGAGAGGGCAATGCTGATTGGTTGTAATCAGTTATCTTATCACCGTCAAAGATCTTTCATTCTGATTTTACCAGATTGATCCATCATCTAAAATCCCTCTAAGAACTGACGAACTTGGTAACACAAACCAGATTGACAATACGTCCAATCCACACTTGCTAAGCAATCTGTGTGTTTTATAATTTGCATTTCCTTGCTCAATCGGCACTCGAGCTCATCCGAATCTGAATTCAACCGCTAAATTTATTCGCAAACATTCGGCACCATTCATCCTATCCTAATTAAAGAACAAAATTTAATAATTAACCTCCGCATTCTTATTACGGTTAGATTGAACCATCAACTAATTTCCCACGACCTGAAGTAACTTGGAAAATTCAAACTAGATTGACAAATCGACAATCCACACATGCTACGCATTTTGTGTGTTTTTAGTTTTCCTCTCCCTCGCTCATCCAGAACTTGAGTTCATTAGCATCCGAATCCAAACGCTAACCCCCTAACAGGCATCTCCCAATCGATCGTCCTGGCAGGCTCCATTCATCTTGCAGCAGCTCACGCAGCCAGCACACCCATCAATGCGTGATGCACCCAGCACACCCATCAATGCGTGCATGCCCACGCTCTCAGCTATGATGACATCTCGGCTCCACAGCATATGAAAAAGAGAACACATCTGTATATATGTTCTTATATTTAAATTGTTATCGCGTTGCATCTCTTCAATGACCTATTATAAACCTACGAACCTAAAGAATAGTAACCATTCATTACTACCTTAACCATTTACGTTACGTACGTACGTTGTAACCTCTCCATGACATCTCCTAAACCTATACCCTTACACGATGCCTACCCAAAGCATTTATATAACATGCCAACCTACAACTATCCAGTGCCTATCCCTTATAATCATCCCACTCCGAACTTACTTCGTATAAAACTCATCCCTATCCGCCCCTAAATCATTATCCCTAAATCATTATCCACGATGACTTGCTCATCTTGGACCTATTCAAATAATAATCAAAATCGGACATATTAATTATTCAAAGTTCCCTACCGATCTTTCAACCATGCATCGCAAACTTCAATGCTCGATACTGTCAAATAAATTATTCTGCGAGGCAAACCTCCTTCAACGATAATATTGTCACATAAAACATTTTCGTTTTGACAACCATCGTATTTTGACAATCTATATGTTAAATTGCTAAAATTACGTAAAATACAATTTTATTTCTATCATATCATATATACATAGCTACACTCGCATTATATATTACAAAGCGGATCCTATCCCACCTTCCTATGTCTATTTACATTCTCAATTATACAGAACATTATCCTACATTAATTACATAAGACTATATCTTCGTCCGCGTCATCGCCTTGGTCCCGCAATTATAAATCATTTAAAAAAAAATTTGGAAAGGCCATCCTTTCCTTCTTAAACCCATTCAGCGCGTGTGCTTTGAAATAGTCACAGCCAAATATATCTCCGTTGAACATCCCTGTATTCGTAGACATCTTTTTACAAATACAAATACGTAGCAATTCCCATGAAACTTCGTAGTAAATCGACGTTGCAATTCTCATGAAACTTCCCTAGACTTATATCAGTCTCTTCGCCTCGGACCACCGGAAACTCGTCAACTGCATAACCTGTCGACGGCACGCGGGGGCAGTCACCACGCACAGGCCATCTTCTAACGTAGTTATCCCCATTCTAGTGTAATGCGCGTAATTTCCCCCCCTGAACCATAAAACATGACCACTTAACTTTGTCTGCGGGGCTCCATCATGCAGTAGCCGGGACACCTTCCGCACGGCCACCACCTCATTCCTGCGACCTCTTCATTGGGTCGTCCTCTTCCTTCCTTCCCCGGGTTCTGCTTCGTCCGACTGTTTCGACGGACTCCGGCGCCAGTCCACCACTGTAACAACTGTCGGGACGGGTGTGGGTTCTCTGGCGTAGCTCTGTCCCTTTGCAGTGTTACCTAAAATACCTGGAAACCCTATTTGAACCCTAATTGAATACTTTCTATCTACTTCTGTGCCATCTGGCTGAAAGTAGGAAAATATAAACACTTATAATATATAATAATTAAATGTTTATTGCGCAGTATCTTACATATTTACAATTATTATTTGTAAGCCTATTTTAGAAGATATACGTGTGCTGGATACTTCGTCGGGGCGTAGCGTCCAGCTACGCAGGGTCACCTATTTGTAATCTTGCTACCTATCTACGTAGACTAACTATATATGAAGATTGACTGCCTATGCTATACTGTTGCCAGCTGGCTTAATAAAAGATTTTCGAAACTTTATGAATATATTTTATTTATTCATTCCCGAATTACAATTCACATTAAAATTATTTAAGACCTAGGCTAACTCATATTCATCATCTTTTGCTCAAACCCCATCTTTTTCTTCACGAGACCCCAAGCGTAATCATAATGAAAATTTATTGAACGTGTCAAAAGCGACACATTCTAATATTTAAAATTTAAATGAATATGCTTCCTTTCATAAGAAAGTATATTCATTGTGGCAAGGAGGTCCCTACAAAGAGGTCCGTATGTCACATCACCCCCCTCCTTCATACAAGCTTTTAGATGACCTGTCAGCTAAAAATTATACAATTTAACCATCGACATTCACCTACTTAATGGAGGAAATCACTGTAGACATAAATTCAAAACCTTCTCAAGAATGAAGTAGCTGGACCTTAGGATAACAAAAGAAAATTCCTTGAATGCTACTTTCCAAATTCGAAGGGGAATTTCCTTTACCCATTATTAAGATCCAACTTCCCATGGCCAAAAACCTCCAAAAAAGGCTGTGGGGTTTTGTTTATGCAAACAAATAAAAAAAAAACATTTATCATCCTAGAGTGTCTACTAATTATACATTATTTATTAACATCACAAAGCTAACCTACCTAACCTAACTCGAAAAGTTTTCTAGCAACTTTCACTTCATTCGAAATATTAGTCTTAGAAATTGGAATTATGTTTATATTCGATCTTATTCCTTAGCCTGACCAAACATAGAGGTTTCATTTGTAGCATGGAAACTCCATACTACAGTACTGTTAATTCTTATATTTATAGTGTAAATGTAAGTGTTGCCCTTTTTCTCTGCTCTCCAAATGGCCACTCGATACTCAGAAACTGCACGAAACAATGCTCTTACATTTAGCACGAAATGCTTTAGCATAGCTGTCCGGACCTATATGCATAAATAAACGTAGATATATTTATACCATAATCATGTGTAAAAGTCAGTATATAAGAATATATTGCAAAGTAAAAATCCGTTCAGCAATTTTGGTGTGATTTAGTAACAAACATTCATCCAAACGTCCAAAATTTCGTACATTTATATTATTAGTATTGATAATGATTTTATAAATAAATCACAGTATTACCCTTTTCATTTCATAGAACAGTCGTATTAAGAAAGATTCTAGTGTAGGCTGCCATGAGGCTAATAATTTTAGGAAGTAATAGGGTCGACGAACTCACCTCTTCCAAAAGTTTTTCGCGCTCCTACGGCTGACAAGTTCGCCCCTTTTCAGGTAGCGGAAATACTAAGTAACAAAAGTTGGTAAATAATCTTATAACTCATAAAATTGGTTTAGTGAAGCAAGCGTCTCATTTCGAAAGTTCGTCAACCTTACTCATACACCAACGTTATATAGGTATTTTAGTTCGCGTATACTGAAGATACTGGCTAAATCTTACAAGACTGGTAAAAATAATGCATTTGCAGGATCGTATGTATTAAAATTGTCTACAAAGAAGCCCACAATAATCACAGAGGGTATAAAACACAGGTCTGGTCGCTATAACACTAAATTAGCCAATATATACTTGGCCAATTTTATTTTACGAGTCATTCTCAGCTCTAATCGAAATATGAAAAGTATCTGGCTCAAATCGTGTTTCATTCAAATTTATATGAGCACGCTTCACCTTTATTGAAGTATAGAATACGTTATGTACAGAGCAGACAGACAGTTAAAACACTTTGAATGTAATTTAATATGATTTTAAGGTCACAATTGTAGTCATGATTACTTATATTATTATTATGTAAAGAGCTTTTTTTCTCGACTTAAGAGCGTTTACGCCTTGCGCACGTGGTTTTATGTAATTCATGGGTAATTCGAACCCACATATACGGATCGCCGTGTGAGTAGCATATATATAATGTTAGTGTATTCTATTGTCAAATTAACACACTATGATCCACGTAATGAATTGATTTCGTTTACGACCAGTGTTTTAGAGACGTTTTAAAAAATTTACAGAAAAATAATTACTATACAATAATCAAAACATTAAATGCATGATTGTAAAGAGTATGCTCTAGTTTATTGGTAAGCTATTATTATATTAAATTAAATAAGGTATATCGTCGAAAAATACATATAAAAATTTTAAAATTTTCACATTTTTTGAATTTTAATTTCTCATCGATAAGATACCAAAACCAATTTTCAATCAATCAAATCAATTTTTTCTACTAACTATTTTCTCAAGGATCTTATCAAGTGGTAATTATTTTTTGTTAATGATATATTTCAGTACTTTTATGATATTTTGAGCTTCGAAACTGACGCTAAAAGGGAAATTAACAAACCTCTAATAAGTAATCATCATAGAATGCGTACATACTAAATTAATTGAAATATTTTTTCTACTAACTATTTAGACAAGAAAATGTCCTACAATTATTAGTATGTAACATATAATATAAGATAAGTGGTTCATGATTTTAAGGTGTTTGAAAAGTACTGTTTTCAAGGCAAATTGCGTTGGAAGGCGTAAACGCTCTTAAGGACGGATATTAAAAACCTGGTATAAGTCAAGTTTTCATATTTGGATATTATTTTGGTGAGATGAGGGTGTGTGATGATTTTGAATGTATGTGTTTGTTCCCCTGCGTTATAAAAAAAAACACAAAAAATTACTGGTCTGTTTTAGTGTTCAATGAACATGCTCGCCAAATAATGAACAATGTACCCAAACCCCAATTTGAAATAAATACCTCTATCATTATGTCGAAACCAAATACCTAAATTTAAGTAATTAATACATTTACGCTATTAGTATAATTACTATTCATATTATAAAGTATTTAAAATGAGAATAAACCAAAGTTTATATGCAACAATATTAAATATTTAAGAATAGGTATATTGTAGAACTTATTTTAATAGATTTCAATGCCTGTGAGAAAATTTAATATTCATTTAACTTTATGTTACGATATTTATTCTTTTACAATTCATCATAGAGGCTCAGTTAATAGATTTCACTAACCTAAAAAATCGAAAAACATATTTTATCTGTTTGCTATATATTTGCAATGAAAAGATGTCTGCCTAATAAAACCATTGTGGCTAATCTATGACGGGGAGCACCGAAGTATAACGTCCCCGTATCCTTAGGCCGTTATGGATTGACATTTGACGAGTTAAGTGGCCACTTTTCATCGGAAGGGTCTACATGACTGATGGTTTAAAAGCTTTGCCATGTTACCTTCCACTTGAAACCCCTTGCTACGAATGGGGTATTTACACTAGATGATGATGAGAGGTTCCAAGTATTCTTAATTACATTAATTCATAGGGCAATAGTCTCTTTTACCGATTTTAAATAATTGAAGGTTTGATATTACCGGCGAACTTTATATTTATAATTCCTGGTCTTTTAAAACTATTCAATTTTCCGAAACTTCTATTTTACATTATCATCATCAGTATCAAGTATCATCAATACTAAAAATAAAGTTTATAGATTAATTACTATTTTTATTTTATGAGTATAACATATGACCCGTTCTACCTGAAGGGGTCATGCGAAGCTGGTATCTATTTTAATAATATTATAATAAAGTAAAAGTTCCTCAGGGGTCACGTAGTACCAGGACTGTGGTTCAACCTACAGTCACCCAACTGAGTGGTCTCCTTTTTTCGCGCTAAATGTATTAACACTGTTATGAATTTTCCCTTACATGTAGAATCTTCATGTTATCTTTAATTTATTTCTTTTTCTATTTCTTTTTCTAAAAGTATCATAACTTCACTCACAAAATTAGAGCATAAGTAGATATTCCACCATTTTTGCTTTACTGTAGTCACAAAACTAAAGGTTATCTTTGATCAATGTCACATGAGAAAGTTTGAAACAACAGTTAGCCCTCATTAAGGCCGGAAGCTGGTGCACTACATTTCATATACATATAATATAGCTTATTCAAGGTTTCCTCACATCAAAAAGGATGATATTGAACTAACTGTCAAAATTATTAATTGTACTTTTACAAAATACTTTATCCGGACTTTGCTTGCGTTTAGTACACAACCTGTTTGTGGCTCAAGAAATATTAAAGTCGCAGAAAATATTTTTTAAATGCCCTACGGAAGCACTTTGGAGCTATTTTAAAATTCAATCTTGAGAAATGTTCATAGAACTATTGTTATATTATGGGTAGCATTAAAAATGCTTTGGTGAATTATATGAATTAACAATATATACAATATTATATTTTTCCTGACTTCAAAATATTATACGTCTACGTGGTCTACGTCACGCAGTGGAGACAAATGTTTGACTATTAAAGAAAAAATCATCATAAATTGTACCGCACAGTTCTAGTATTAATGTTATAACTAAATGTTCTTGTATTTGTATATTAAAGAAAATAAATACATGATGTATAATGACAAATCCACGTTAATAATAAAAGTATATATGAGATTTATATTGTCAAATACGTGTCAGTAACGAAATACATACCTTAATGAATGAATATAAGAATCAAATTCTTTCTTTAACTTCATTGTTGAAAGTAACATAAATTATTTGTATTAAAGTTATTTTGTTTAAGTTTACATGGTACTCTAGTGCGTTATCTTATTTAAATTATTATCAATACTAAAGGCTCCATTGGAAGAGGTGAACCAATTTCCATTACCTGTTGTACCATCGCAGCACGTCCCGAGTGGGTGAACAGAGTGCGGGAAATTCCATGCGAGACTCCCGGAGGCTTAGAACGTTCTGGCAAAACGTATGGCGTAAGTTATAAACTGTTATTAAATTAACTAAAGAGATATTTTTTGTCTACATTTAAATTACTATGGTAATAGTAAAATGGAAAAGTATATTAACTTTAATAAATACATTTGAATGAAAAATAAATATTGTGTTCGTATAATATGAGGTATATGTTATAATATTTTTTGCTGACTCTTGGCTGCCATGGCCGTAAGGCTAGCCAATAGGACATATTATTGCAGTGAGGGTATTCTCATTTTTGTTATTCTATACCATATATATTATTTTATATTTATTTTATACCATTGATAGAAGTCAATTTGACTTAAATCTCCCGGTACCGACCACGTGTTCGCTGCGTGTTTTTGAAGCGTCAATGAACGTCCGCGGTAACCGAAAGGAATATATAGATGCAAGACAGAACTAACAAACAGATCAGACTTTTGAGGACTCCCGAAACCTAGAGACATCCGCACAATGCCTACGCAGAAGCTGTGCCCACCCATCCTCATCCCTTCCTATGGACCACAGGTAACTCAATTCCGCTCACATTACGAGAGGTTAAAATAATAATAGTTCATATGAAATTAATTTTAGTTAAATTAGTTTAACCTTTCCCACTTCCTGCCCACAGCTTTGCGTATGTCGTCACTCCATCTAGTCACAGGGCGTCCTACATTACGTTCGCTGGTACGCGGTCTTCACTCTTGAACCAGTCCACCCCAACGATCATCTTTAAGGGTTGAATCTCTAAAAATCCTTTTTAAGTTGATGCCTACTTCGTAACATCTACAACGAAATTTGGTATGCATGCCCAATTTCGCCCAGTGGTTTGGACTCTGCATTGATATGACTTATAACTTATAAGCTATCTTAAATATAATATCTAGTCTATAATTATCTAGTCTATAATTGTCTATAATTATTTTATTACAATTATTTATAGTAATTATAGTATCAAGAAAATATTATTTTATAGTATGACTGATGTCCGAACAATGGTTTAAATAATTTTGATTAATAAAAAGTCAGACCAGGAATCTGGGGCGATAGCCAGGGGCACGTCCGCAGTAGTTCGCAAAATCAGTTATGCGACGCGGTACAGATGTAGAGGCGCACTTATTACTGTAAAAAATATATTTTCTGCTACAGCTTTTTATGTATTAGGGGTAGCTAGACTACACTATAAAAGATGCTTAAAGTCATACCTTTTCTATCACAATATTTTTCGAGTATGGTATAAATGGCAATTAATTTATACGAGCAATCTTTTATTTATTATTAACTAGCTCAATAAAATGTACATAGACTATTACAATAAAATAGAGGTATGTCGCGGCATTTATCTTAGTACCTCCAATAATAATTGCCTTGTGATTGATTGATAAGACTAAATAGTTAAGAAGAAGTCAAAATGATATTAATTTATCTTGAAATATTATGTCAGAATTAAGTAAAAAACAATTAACAATACATACACAATACAATATATTAGTATTGATATACATAAACTTCCATTTTGGTACCGAGTTGTAACTGGATGAAGGAATTTTGTCATTAGGGTAGAAGTGCTGTGATATTACAACAGCAGTTGTCTCTATTTGTAGAGCGTTCGTGTTGTTTTTTAATCGCACACATCTCGAGGTCCTACCACTTATTAAGAGAAGGAGCTTCACTATGTATAATATTAAATACATTTTATTGTTTTTGGGAGCATTGATTATCAGATTATCGGATGCTATATTTATCCAACTTGAGCGGTAAAGTACATGTGATATCCTCGAATTTCTTCACTTAAGGGCCCTTTTTTGATAAATCAAACGACACTGCACGCTGGACTTGTACAACCTCCATTAGTGCACATGTTATTTTTTTATTAATATTCTTCTGTATCTACGTCTATTAAAGGAACATATCCAGCGATCTAATCGTTAAAGGTAAAGGATGATCCAAAACAATGTATATTTATAATATTTTAGAAAAGAAATAATACCAATTTATATTTTTGGTTCATTACCTACATACAAACGTAAGTTTTTCAACTTGAATAAAGTAGTTTTAGAAGTAGCAGTAGGTACGTAGCACTCAGTATCGAGTCCGAATCCCATATTATGATTATAGTGATAGACCAATAACTTAAAGTGATATTAATATATTCTATTCGCCAACATATTGGTATCCACACAAATATTGGTTTTTGAATTTTAGAATTTCTTTCTACATTCGTATATCGTACCTACCATAAATGGAATAGTTGATCTATTTATTATTCCGAACCTGCAGTCGGTAAAACTATGATTTAAATATATTTCGGAGCAGCGCAGCCAAATAAAATGCATTCCACGTTATATAGAAGTAAGGTATTTTTACTAGATTAAACCGTTTGGAGTTTGAGTCAAAAATAAATGTGATCGTAAAAAAGTAAGACGGGTACAGAATAGTAAAATGTAAGCATTTTACTTATTTAATAATAATTAACTGATTAGCACTTATATTATGAAAACTCGACTTGATCATGACTCCTTTCCGTTAGCTGATCTTCATAAATTTTGCATCTATTATGGTGGATCTACTTATTGGTCAGAGTTGGTCAGCAGGTTTGAATTGGTCATATTTATTCTAACAATAACAAGTAACAAAAATTTCACGAAGGCTGTTATTTTGTCGCACCCTTATTGCCCTATCTTTACCTCATTCCTTAGATGTGGTTTAAAAAAAAATTAACAGAGATATACAATGTTATCCATTATAATAAGATACGATAATGATTCTAAATCGATCAACAAAATGACAACTAACGAAGTTATTGAGACCTAACAGATAAAAATAGAATGTTAATTTAGTAAAGGTCAATGATTACCATATTCCTTGATATTAATATACAAAAATTGCTCGTTGAAATAATCGATTATTAATAATTATTCAAGCGAGTAATAATTTTGTACATTAATTTTGACGATCTCGGCAACTGGGTAATAATTTTCGTAAATAGACAAGAACGGCAGGCTTAGTTGAAAACGTAACTGGTACACTAATCAGCCTAGCAGTTACGTACCAGTAATAAATGTGTAATAAATATCTTAAATACTAGCTGCGCCCCGCGGTTTCACCCGCGTAACTTTCGATCCTGTGGGAACATCGGGATGAAAAATAGATGTTGGCCGATTCTCAGACCTACTTAATATGCTCACAAAATTTCATGAGAATCGGTCAAGCCGTTTCGGAGGAGTATGGCAACGAAAACTGTGACACGAGAATTTTATATATTAGATATAAAATAAAAAAGAATATTAAAATATATATCCCTTGTTTAGTACTAACAACACAAGTCCTTACGGCACTTAATACGGGAAAAGGGCAACGTAGTTTGATAAACCCCCTGATATTATTACTATTATTAACACGTTCACTGCGTATCAGGCCCATTTAGGCCTGACGCGGTATTTCAGCTGGTGCGGACGAAGAAAACTGTGTCCCTCTCGCTTGTGCGTAACGATTATCTCAGGTGTTTGTAAAAATTCGACTGAGTCAAATATATATTTCAACTTGCGGTCAAAATTGTAGGTGTTCCCCATCAAAACATAACGGCAGGCTTTTATCGACCTACCACGCACTGACGGTGAAAAACATCCGCTGAGTGCGGCGTCGGGCCTATTTCGGCCCCCCCTCCCAACAGGCATTTAGCGACCCGATACCGCACAGAGCGCGCGCCCCGCCATTTAGTGTTGTGCAATCTAACTGATCTGACGTAGCATTCGATACAATCGCGTTAGAAAAAAATATAAATGATGGCAAGCAGCAAAAGAAAAATACAAATGCACGGTTCCACCTGAGCCGATTGTGAATGTGGTTGTGGTTTTAAGTGTGGTTATAATATGTTGTTGTTGATATGGTTGTGGTTGAAGTTGTATGACGTGATAGCTTTATCGCTGACAGCTGACGTTACCACGTTAAATTATCGTCCGTAAACCGACTTTATATACGACCTTGTCTTCATCTTGCTCACCATCAGAGGACAGATTAAGGTGCTATGGGTCCTCCAAGCGTCGGTCTAGAGGGGATGAAGCAGACGTAATGCAAGCGCGGTGCGAGACGTATCGCGCGCTGCGGGCGGGGTGCGCCTCTCGGGCTGCCAAGCGCGCGCTAAGAGCGCCTTCACACTCACTGTTTTTTTTTGTTTTTGTTTTAATTGTATGACGTCTGCGCCGCGCTAACGCAGCGTACAATTGAAATACAACGCGTACTGTAGAAGAAAAGTTGCGACAACGTCGCGTTGTCGCAACGTCACGCACGTCGGCGTTGGGCATACGTTCATCGAACGCCTACGCTGAACAGACGCTAGTGTGAAGGCGCTCTAAGTGGTAACGCGCGTATAATTTTTGTAATTTAGTAAGTACAGAGCTGGAATATGCGGAGCGTATTGCACCAGCTGATGGTCAATCTTGTAAGGGAGGGCCAATTTTTTTTTTCATATTTCGATCTATGTTCTTTAGGGAAAGTTGTTCAGTTTCGCGAGTTCTGTGGTAAAACTCATAAATTGTTAAAAAATGGTAAAAATCATTTCAGAAAATCAAGTAATACCTAAGGAAAATGACCATGTCCTTGAGATGAGCGCTATACGAAGAAATTGTGCAGGGTGCTATTACAGATTGCGGAAAACCTATAATCGTACCGAAGCAAAAAAAAAGTGAAGAAAATAAAAAAATATTGTAGGAAATGCAATCAAAACCTTTGTGTAACCTGTTTTCAAGACAGGCATAAGTAAATAAAAAAAATTTTTAGTTCTTTTACGATAATTCTGTTTTATTTTCGATATACCCTTATTTTTATCTATCACATCACTACTAAAAAAACTATCTAGTGCGGTTCAGGTCGCTATCGGCCTGTCGCTTTTCCTGCTTAATTTCTCATTTCCTGTTTCTCAGATCCCGGGGCGAATCAAATCTAAGGAAGTTGGGTTCTAGGCCATTCTAACAATATAAAAAAAAATGTATATATTATGTTTCCACAAAGATATAGCAATTTAATCTATCCTAGTGCTGGTGGGTCTAGAAAGACCTGCCACGCACTGGCGGAAATATCATTGGGGGCGCATTTTGGCCCGACGCCGCACCAGACGAAGAATTATGATTTTACTTGCCGCAGTGAACGTGTTAAAACATTTTGCAAATTGTATGTTATAGTAGTTTTGTTATTATTAATCAATTCACGAGTTTAACGGGCTTATAAAATTTACAAAAGAAAACAATGATTATGAATCCGAAATTATAATATGTTCTGGTACATAGCATATTGTGTGTATAAATGGATTAATAATTGTACGTAATAATTATTTGCTAATGTAAATTATATTAGTGGCCTCATATTGTCTACAGCCCCCTCGTTCACTCGATGAAAGTAAACATTGTTATGCCTCTTAATAAAGAAGTACACCGCACTTATCATCCGCGCACACTGTTTGTACGTGGGGGAGGGAGCCTTATGCCTGTGTAAACAGCTCACTAATTGATGCGTTTGCGACCGGCTATAATGTAAGGATCTTGTTTTAATTCTTTGTACATGTTTTCTAATAGCTAGATCTATTTTTTCTACTAGCTATGATTTCCTGCATTTACTTCGAGCAAAATTAAGTACTTCCTGTTTGGTAGCAGTCTATGGTTGATTGGATTGTAATCTATTACTGTAGCTGGTGGAAAGAGGATACGGTGACAGAACGACCGGGGCGAGGATAGTGACAGATAGCTTAGGTTATCACTGAGAACAGAGAGCTGCAGATAATCTTAGGCATCATCTGTCAACTCTGATCTGTCACGCACGTCCTACTTCCACTTGGCATATGTATATGCAACACTTCCGTCGTATTTCTAGCGGTTAACGAGATCCTGGAAAGCCTTATGTCTAGGAGGGGACACGGGCAACGATGGCCAATGCATTGGTTTGTGCTTTGATTGTACGGAGTGGAGGTACGGAGGTACAATAAAAAGATTTTTTCGTTTACAGTTTATTTATACTGTACCCGGGTAAAATACAAAATTAGGGATGACTGAGAAATGGTTAATAATAATTCATTAGTCAATTGTAAAAATATAATATTTTACAATAATAAATGACACACACACATCTAAGGTGGATCCAACCCTGCCCAGCTTACTTAACTGTAGTCATTAGTCCAAATGACTATCGAGTGATTCCATCTAGAGATTGAGGAAGTTATGCAATGATATTAGCCCTAATACCGTTTAAGCGGCAATCAGTTGATTTGCGAATTAGCGGGTCATTAACTACTGATAGTCTGTCAGCTGATGACGTATGGAATTGCAGGTTTACTCGTTCATCTGGAGAAATTTATTGTCTAAGGGTGCTTACATAGAGAAACATGTTACCGGTACCGACAGAACCTGTACGGGTCGGTACCGGTAATATTTGCAATAAAATTGTTTGCGTACTGATAAATCTGTTTATAGCTGAGCGCATAAGAGAACATTGCAATATTACCGGTATCCGTAGGTACCATGAAGATTATGGTATACCCATATCTACTGATGCAAAATATAAGAGAAACAATAATAGTTATCTACCTTTACATATTGTGTACACAATTTACCTTTACGTCTAATTAAGAAACATGTACAGGTTGAACATTTAAAGGTCTGTCTAGTGAGTATAATATATTACGCTAAGAGAAGTTATACTTGATATTAATCCTTATTTAACTTAATTATCTTAATAATCCATAACCTACTAGATAATTAATATAGGTGGATTCGCAAAATTTCCCTATAATTACGCAATATACTCATTATACGTAATATGACGTATATTGTCATGTTTAAGGGTAAAACATTCTCTTTAAAAACACTATTATCACATTGGATTCTTACATATAAAAATATAGAAAAGTTTTGGCAAGAGGTAGTGCCACACCGCACTTGCATGCAGTGTAGCATTAATTGTTACATGCTAATCTGGCTGACACGATCGGGTAGGTCTCTCGTTTACAGGAGACTGGCGTAAAGTGACAGCTGTGTTGTCGCGTTTCGTGCGGTGTGTAAGTAGCCGGTGGACCATATAGGTGGGAGGAGACAGGAGGGCAGCGCATTTGTATAGCCTCTATGAAGATGTCTATGGGCGTGAAAATGGCTCCGACTGCACGTTTGGCCCGTTATACCATAAAAAAAGTAAAATAATCGACGTAATAGGTGCACGGATAACATGTATACTTATACTTTACTACTTTTATTGTGTACTAGCTGGCCCGACAGACGTTGTCTTGTCATCACTGGGAAATAATATGTTGTCATGGTTACGTTTAATGTTATGTGGCCGAATTGTCAACCCGTTACTTTACCCTTTTTTGATGCAGGGGAATACATTTGCGTATGATATCTAGAAGCCGGGTGGCCCTTAGATCTATCTCGGGAATGCATTACAGACTAAGCCCTTGCGGGATACCTTCAGCCGCTATAATTGGAGGGTCTCGGATTAACAGGCAACAGGATCCTTCCAGCGATAGGCTGGCCTTGGTGAAATGGCCAGACTTCTCCTTGGGGACTGTCTGTTTATGTAGTACTAGCTGCGCGCCGCGGTTTCACCCGCGTAAATTTCGATCCCGTGGCAAATAGAACATCATCCCATGGCATCCCATAGTGTGTGAGCCTAATTTCATGAAAAGTTTTTGTATGAAGGAGTAACAAACAAACAAACATACAACTTTCGCATTTATAATATTAGTAGGATTTCGCAATAGTCAACCACAGGTGGATAACATAGAAAAACGTAGCGTAACGTAACCTTAGAATATTTCCATCATAGAGCCTTTGCCCAGCAGTGGGACAACATAGGATGAACAAAAAAAAATTAATAAATACGCAAAATTGGAGAATCGTATTTCAATGATCGATGCCATGATCGAACCCCGACCATTCAGCGAGCAATTACGCTTTACCAACTGTGTTATCGTCGATCTTGGTTCAAATGTTAAATACTCTAAATAAATTGTATAGAACTAATTGAATCTGTTTCCATTGTATGAAACGAGCCAATCAATTAGCCGATATGATCTGAGCGGTCCGCAATTGAGAGCGTTTCACCGCAGTCCCACGTTAAAGAAGAAATTGGAACGGGACTGGACCGCGGTATGCATTGCGTGGTTTGAAGTAAACACATATTTCATACTGTAAGTAATGGGGTTTCGGATAACGAACGACTTTCCGGCGCATGTGAAATTCAGTAACGTGAAACATAGACGATTTAACAAATAAATTAACGAATTTCATTAATTTATGTCACTTAGTATGCAGTTAATACATATACTTTTGTATGTTTCCGCAATTAACTTAAATTTGGTATTATAGGAACTATAACTAGATAACATAAAAGACCATAGTGATTAATTTATAAAAAAAAATAAACCTTCTAATTCTAGTAGAAATTACTATTTAGTCTTGCTTTCCTTTTGAAATTTATACATTAAAAAAATATCATGACATAAAATAAGACCCAGTAAACAACAACATCAATAATCGTAACAAAGACTATTTATGACCGGTGTAGATCGCATCAAGCGTTAATTCAGAAGTAATTAGACCGTAGCTAATAAGATATAAAACAGAACGATGAAAGGGCGGAGATGAAAGGTAAAAACCCGCATAAAACAGTTATAGAAGGTTATATGAATAATGTACATAAACCGCTCTCGCTTTAGACCGCATGTAATGTTTATTGTAATCTAAGGTTCTCAGATATACCTAAGGTAAGAACCTCAAATCTTTAAACCTCTTACCTTTTTAAATATAGACGAATATTAATGCTAAAATTTACGATCACAATTTTTTTTTCATAGATATGTGTAAACAACATTACTTATAACTTCATTCGCATTTGTGCTAAATAAAAAAACCTGTAGATATTGTGGTTACATAAAACATTTTTTTAGTTTATATACATTTCGCTTTAATATTTTGTTATAAAAAATTCAAAAATAAGGCGGTATGTATACTGTATATCGTAAAAATCGATAGGACGATAAAAAATCTATGTATGCGGCACTACGCTGCGGTGAGACAGAAATACCGATCATGACATCGACGTATTATAATTTAGACTCATCAACCACTTTGATAACATTAGATACTTAATTACATAGTTTGAGATCTAGTCTAATATTATCATTACACCCTTGTCAATTTCAAAATAATATTTTCTATGTACTGTTTGTAACTGTACAGAAATATAATTGTCCACAGTCTCAAAAATTTAGGCGAAAGGGCATACGATTCCACCATTCGGCGGAGTTATAATAGTTATTCTAGTCTTTTACATAAAATTTTAAAAATAAATACCCTGTACACAAAACGACTTTAAAAATAAAAAAAACGATTAAATCTTAAACTTAACTTATTTTTAAATTGATAATCCCTCATATTATTTACTTATTGCAATAATTCAATATCAAATAACTATAGTCGAAATCACACTATATCGAACTATACCTAGGTGAAAACGCGCGCCGAGAGTTTCATGCGAGGAGCAAGCTAAAATTCATACCTTATCATACACAGAGTCTACAATGACATCAATCATTATAAAAAAAAAATTGCATCTAGGTTAAATCATTAAAATTATTTTATTTTATTGCTGCTCTCAAGAATAACCATCGTAAACTAAGAAGTTTGTAATATGTATTTTAATTATAAATACCAAATTTCCTATTTTTCACTATTTAGGCCTATAAAGGTTAAACTATTTAGGAGGGTAAACTGAAGAGAACTGAGATATCCTAACTACCCCTACTACTCAATTCTCTCTACTTACTGAATCGAAATCATATAGAAGTCGAATTTTTTTCTACCCCAAGGGATTTTCCACGTGTACCTGAAAAAAATGGTATTGACAGATGAGAACATCAAAGTGGTCCTAATAGGATTCCGTTTATTTTTCGGAGGTATAAAAAGAATCCTAAATAAGAAAACAAATGCATAAACGAATTATTGATTTAGAGTATAATTGTATGGCGCAGCTGTTATAGAGATATTTTTTGTGTGTATCTTGGTTGCGTTAAATCAACGACAATACCCGGTAAATAACGAGAGTCGATCGACGAAAGCTTTTAAGAGATGAGATCGCCACCTTGCGAATCAACTGCCGTAACACGCTCC
>LUGF01044902.1:119543-130521 GCA_001625245.1 Calycopis cecrops
TTGAATTTTTCCCTACCCCAAGGGATTTTCAATGCGTACCTGAAAAAAATTGTCTTGACAAATTAGGACATCAAAGTGGCCCTAATTGTAATCCGTTTATTTTTCGGAGGTATAAAAAGAATCCTAAATAAGAAAAAAATGCATAAACGAATTATTGATTTAAAAGCAAATCAGATATAAGGGGGTCAAATCAAATTTAAAGGGATTAATCGTGCTTATGAAGGTAAATAAACTTTCCAGGGTATAATTGTATGGCGCAGCTATTTAAGAGATATTTTTTGTGTGTATCTTGGTTACGTTAAATCAACGACAATACCCGGTAAATAACGAGAGTCGATCGACGAAAGCTTTTAAGAGATGAGATCGCCACCTTGCGAATCAACTGCCGTAACACGCTCCAATGGCTGGCAGACCTCCATCAGTATGCCCACCAACTTTCGGTTTTAGTCACTTACTTGCTATTATATTATTATGTCGTCTATTAGATATAATGCACTTTGTGTATATTGTGCTCTTTATCGACCGTGGTTCGTAAGATTTACGGCCATAGCTGCATTGCTGCTAAATGAAGGCGCTAGTGTTTGGAAGTACCTCTCGTTTTCATAATACCGGTGAGTGGTGACTAAGCCTGTTAGATGCCGTTATTGAATGGTCTAATTCTATCAATAATCCGTTTTTTTTTCAATTACGTCATATTACATACCTTTTATAGTGAAATAGTTCGGTTTTTAGGTACATAATATTTTATTTTTTGTAATAAAAAACATGTAGTTTCTGCGCGCACGATCCACAGTTTGAAGTAAATATACGTCTAATGACCGACGGCTATCAGGCGTAGGTAAATTTCAAATTCGATTGGTCGATGGAAACAGCTCTGTTTGTTCAATGGAAAGTAAAGGTTGCAGGAAAAATGAATGTGAAACAAATATCCACTCCGATCATATTTGCTTAGTGTATACAAACAAATATTCCAACGGACATTTGAAAACCATCCCGAAATCCTAACGGGATGGTTTTGAGCCATGGTTTAGGCATTGAATTTTTTTTCGTAGTTTTCCTACCCAGTTTTTTTTTTGGTTTAGGTAGTAAAAATAACTTACCTGCACCTAAACTAGTGCAGGATTAGTCCCGTTAGAGTTAAGTGGCTATTGTCTTGCTAATATAAAAGTACAGAATACTATACTGTGACTTCTATCTCTAACAAATCATGAAATGATTATTACACAAAGATTTTATTCCTATAATAAATAATTCTTTATTTTCTCTTTACAAAGATAAGTTCGCTTATATATGTATAAAAAAAATTAAGAATTATAAGGTACGATGAAGGGGTAATAGCTGCTGATACCGAGGCATATTTTAAGAGTTTGTCAAAAATAAATTTCTTATAGGTTAGAGAATTTGGAACACATAGCTGGAGCAAGTCATCTTTTCAAAGTCCAAGTCATTAATAAAACAACCTTCGTGAATTAATTAAATTTTCCCTGATCTTCGCCTGATACAGGTGTAACCTTACAGGATTTGCAATCAAGGAGTACTTACATTTTAAGTTAGGGCAAGACTGGTAAACTATTTATTAAATATTAACAAAATAACGGTTTCATAAATACTCCGAATACAATAAATATTTCGGTTTATTAATATAAAAATCGAAATATGCACTCTTTTATATTAGTACGAATATTATTCGGTAAAATTAATCCATCAAATGATGGATTCATTTTAAATATTTCATGTTATTTCCAGTAAATTCTGTAATCAAATGTGTATTTTGATACCAACCTTGCATGCCTATTTCGGACGTATTAATATAGGTTCACTAATGTGAAGTGAAATGAAAATTGATGGCCAGGTTGCAGGCCCAATAGTGTCCCGCATAATTCCAAATAATAATATACTTCAGATGTATTTTTTTTATCATAATGGCATCCCCTTATTAATCACTTGTCTGCAATGGCAAAGGCTACGAGTCACGCGAAGGTCGCCTAACAGCATTGAATCGATGAAGCCTAAATCTTCCATCTTAGTCATAAAATAATACGCCATATTATACATTTCTAACAGTTTATAAGCATGATGTACGTTGCTGTTATTACAGTCAAATGGGAAAAACAGGCGACATTGGCGCGTTTAAATTATTTTGGTAAGTTGTAAAGTTAGGTTATGGACTCTATTATTATTACTTTACCACAGGCAGAAAGGAAACATCTTAAATGATAACACATTAAATGCCTAAATTCATGTGAAGTGTAACTACATATTATACAATTGTTTGTTTTCCCCAATAAAATAAAATAAAAATAAAATAAAATAAAAATGCCAATTATTCAGTATTATTTTATTAGATTTTAATATCTCCGTGGTGCATAGCAGCTGCAGCTGGGTTTTACCTTGCTGCTCTCTCTCTCTTTTTTTAGCTTCTTGTACTGTCTCCCGCCTTGACTGGGGAGGAAAATTGGAATTTCTTCCAGACCTATTTTCTTTCTTGTCTGATTATTTCAAAGTATAATTGTATAATTGTGCCGTTCATAAAGTATGAATATATATTTAAATGATTGACTCTTAGTTAATAAAAATATATTTAAGTAACTTTACTTGCCCTTTTTATCAAAGAAGCTGTTTAATTATATCCGATCGTCTCGGAGTTTGTTGAAAAACACCTAATACTCGTATATTTAGACTCGATACATATTATTCTCCAACTTCTTCGTCAATATTGTTATACTGGACACCGGGTACAATATTAAGAAGCTGTATTTACTTAGGTCCATAAATAAGCATCGTGTAAAGGCGGATATTTATTTCGTGGCACGCAACTCGAATATTCATTTATTAATTCATATGATTTTAATATAGCTATTTGTTATTGCTTTTCTTTATTTCATAGTAGACCAGTAAGACAACAACAAATTTAATTGCTCCAGATACAATGTTGTGAATCCTAATACCGTTTAAACAGTTGTAAGCTTCTTCCTTACGAAATGAGGGATACAAGTGGTTTTTATGTAAATAATAGCAATGAATAAATAACATAAACTATGCTTGTCAAGACGTGAATGCTCGTTGGATATGACCTTAAGGCTCCGACTGTACACCAATTTATAAATCTACTAAATAATATAATTAGAAAAATAATAGCGTTCGTTTTTGTTCATGGAAATTAATAAGGTACAATTTTTATTTTCAAAAGATAAATGACGATCAAATAAATAATGTTACAAATTGGAATATGTTATAATTATTATTAGAATGTTTCGAGCGTTTATTAATATAATAAAATATATTATTATGATGAAATGTGAATCTTGAAAATTAAATAATAAAACAAGTTATGCATAAAGTAAGAAAAATAAGATAAAATATATAACATAATTAAGAATCCTTGGCAAATGATAGCATTGGATAACATCTGAAATTGATAAAAAAATAAATAACAATTATTGATGCAAATTGTACAATATTGTGTTCAAATTTAACCTTAATCGGTGAGCTGCAGGGATCTTCCTATTTTTATACAAACAATACTTTTGAAACCCACTCTCGAACATCGATTTGCCACTGCCACGCCACAATCTTAATCATTATCAAAGCTTTGAACAGTTAACCACAGACTTACTGTAGTCAATATCAAATAGATACTTAGTTCACCTTTCATCAGTAATGTATTTAGCAAGTTTCGCCTTTACATTAGTCTTTCAAAGACGCCCAGTCTAGCAGTGAGGGTTCAATCAGTCCTAGGTTTTAACAATTTCACTTCGGGGTTTTACCCGAATCTATCTCTTGAGTAACATTTTTTTGGCTAACCTAAAACTATCTTTGTTATTTTACTAAGCTAAAGATTTGATTAATGCCCGATTAGTCGTATTTGAGTGAAAAAATATACATACATAGAAATTATTTTTATAATTGGTTGTTAGCTTAGTGACGAAATAAATTAATTAAATGGCTGGCGTAATAAAGCTCCAAATTGATTTATTGTTAACTCCAAAACTGAGAATTTTAGGTAATCTTAGGTTTAAGATTATTCTTCTTGAAGAAACTATAGAAACAGTTTTAATTAGTTTGATTAAAATTTTCTAAGAATTACTATATTTTCTACAAAGCTACTTGCCACAATCAGGATAGGAGAACAAAAAGAAGTTTAATGATCTGTATGCCACGGTTAATGAACTTGACACGTGACAGAATCACCAAAATGGCGACTTATCTTTGGAAAAATGAAGAGACATATAGGGCTTTTTTTAAAAAAAAATAGTTTTACTAAGACACCTTCGACCGCTGACCGCTGCTATTGAGTTTATTTACCCTACGAACGTATAATATTCAAAACTACACTGTTCGTTCTATTATGTTGTCTTTCTGAAGTGATCTGTTGCAGAAAGCATTGTGATATGTGTTTTAAACAAATTTCAAAAGCATAACGAAAAAATCTCAAAGAAAGAGTTGTATTCATAATTGTACAAAGTTTTATCATCTGGTGCGGTTTATATCATAAATGGGAAGCCAGAAGCTCGGGAACGCTTAGGACGCAATTAAAAAGAGATGCTCTTTGAACTTGTAATTACCGAGACACGTTCATTACATTCACTGTTTCAATTCATTCACTCATTCAAAATGGCGTCTCCTTATATAATTCGTTCTGTGACAAAATGAGTGAAATTCATGTTTGTATTCAGCCTTGCTTTAGCTTTGAAATAAGGAATTTTTTTCATATAATTAAATATGACGTTTTATCTTGTCGGATACTAGGGAATGAATATCTGATGGTAAATTGATATCAACTTATTTTGGTATCAATGATATTAGAGAATAATAAATTATAAATGTCATCCACCGATTAGCGCTGTTACTTAGCCAGCGGGTAGGCTCTCAGTGTAAGTATCTTATATATCTTCGGGAAAGGCCCTTAAGTAGATTTCGTCAATAGTCATCTGTTCTATACCTGGCTAGTTACTGGATGTATGTTTATATTGTATTTTTATTACAAAATCATAAATGTGTTAAAAATTATAAACGTACATAACTGACTATTTAATTTGGCTAGATTTTTTTAAAGTGTGCGTTTTCGAAGCAATCTGTCTGAGAAAACTTTAATGTTTAGGTGGTTTTGGATTTCGTAACACATAGGGTAACAATTGGTATGTAAAGTACTTAGAGATAAACTAATATACAATAGATTACGCACTTCTAACAGTTTCCACAGGCATGCAGATAGATGTTATGTCGTAGGCATCCGCTATGAAAGGATTTTTAGATATTCAACCCCTAAGAAGGTGAAATAGGGTGTTGAAGTTTATATGAATTTTTTAGAAATTGAACACGTGTGAAAACCACAGCTAGGTTTACCATAGGCAGAGAGGAATAGAAAGTGATTACCCCATCCTATAGAAAAAATAATGAATATCAAATATAATAATAAAGCAACTTAGCTTTAACATAAATGCTATAATAAATGGTGCCATTAATTTAATTTCCCATTGTAGATTTTAACGATGTTGAGTTTTACGAAACTCAAACACTCTAAGCAGTCCAATAACTTCAAAACGGTCGTAAGTGCTAGCAACC
Source organism: Calycopis cecrops (assembly GCA_001625245.1). NCBI lineage: Eukaryota > Metazoa > Arthropoda > Insecta > Lepidoptera > Lycaenidae > Calycopis > Calycopis cecrops. The sequence continues at coordinate 125,109 of LUGF01044902.1, forward strand.
AATATTCTTGTGTTTATACAGAGCGAATTTTACAACTTTAAAGTGTTTGAACACGCTTACTACTTTTTGTTAGAGATAAAGAATGTTAACTTGGATTGTATGGACTTAAAATTTATAAGTTCAGTAATGATTAAGCTCATACTTGCTACTATTATTTTTTCATTTTAGTATGACATTTACAATACCAATATAATTATAATAAGACATTAGTTATTATCATATAATTATGGCAAATGCATATTCTATATTAAAATGAGTACGATGAAGATCTAATTTACAATTAGGTTAATCACCATAGTGAGGCCTTTTACTTTAGTCAAAGCAAAAGTGGTCTTTGAAGGTGCTAAGTCTTATCTCAAGAACCTCCTAGAGGTAGAGCGAAGGTGACAGTTGCATATTTAAGTTTACTGTTGGTATGTCTGCGGTACACCTGTTCCGATAGTTTTATCAGCGAAGTTCATAAACGCGAACATGTTTGCTTAATGTGTTTGCCGTGTCGATTGATTCGCCCTGATCAAATCATGACGCATATTAAACTGATTTAGTTAACACAATTACATTATATTAGCACTTACGCAAATGCTTCAAGAATTAGAGCATTAGAGTACTTTAATCGCCTCTAAGAGCATGAATATGCTTTAAGAGGTGAAATGGAATAATTATATTTTTCACGATTGCATCGAAATCTTAATTACTAAAGGTATTAGGAATGTAAAATAATATTTTTCCATTAATTGAAAATTTGTCGGTGGTCTTGTTTTTAGGGTTTTAAATCCAATGGGATTAAGTAAAGAAATAATGTGACGAAGCATCTGCAAATATTATACCGTGTTACGGAATCTAGTTGAGTCGATCCATACTTGTAGTTTTTTATTTATTTTATATGGGGCAAAAGAACCGTCGGATCCTTTTTCATAACTATCGATGCCCTTAGACATCCGCATAGAGGCTATATAGATGCGCTGCCCTCCTTTCTCCTCCCACCTCCAAGGGCCACCGTGTTGTAACATTATCAAGATAATTTACTATTTACTAGTTAATACATTGTGAAAGATTTTTCTAAGAAGGTAAATCAGAGTAAAATTATATAAAGTGTTTACAATCTATCTGATTATGACGACGTTGATGAGCATCTCATATTTATATTATATGAATTATAGAAACTTAATACATTTTATTAAGATAAAAGAAAACATTTGAATATACATGTGTGACCCTTCCTTAATCGTACCCATATGCCCGGAATGCCCTTTATGTAACTAAATGCGTCGTACGGTCTTCGTAAATGTAAATCTTTCAATAAGTATTATAATTAAAACAATGGCTTTATATTTTATCGTATTATTTCATGAGTTCTACATTAATAATAATTATTGTCAACTAATTTTTAATAAAATTTACATGACAAGAAAAAATACTTCCGTTTTATTTGTATGGGAGGCTACTCCAATAAAAATTTATGTTCAAGATTTTTTCTACTACCTTTTTGCCATGATTAATCTACATACATATTACAGCTTTCTGGAAAAATATTCTCAAGAGTAAAAACGCGGATAGACAGACGGACATGACAACACTATAAAAAAGGATATAAAAGTACTACACTTCTAACTAATAAAAGTTATGTATATTTTTATTTTATTTTTTTTGTGTTCGAAATCAAATGCACGTACGTTCCAATGACTATAAACCAAATATGAATTTCATGTTCAAATTGTATTTTAGTTTTACAGTAATATTGCGTACCGAATTCCATACGATATATATTATTTATTCGTCTATAAATTGAATGAGTTTTAAATAGTTATCGTTTCATCAGTTCATACTGATCCTTTATCTTCTTTATATCAAAAAAATCTCGTATTCACCATGTTAGTTACCATACTCCTCCGAAACGGCTCGACCGATTCTCATGAAATTTTGTACGCATATCAGATGTTTGAAAATCGGCCAATATCTATTTTTTATCACTACATTTCCACGGGATCGAAACTTACGTGGACGAAACCGCAGAACTCTGCTAGTTACATATAAAAAAATTAAAACGTGTGACATGTTATGTGGAATTTAGTTAGTATGTTTGTGACTTACCTCTCGCTCCTACAATGACTCCATAGGAGGGTAAAAATATTAAAACTAAGATAAAAAATAGTACTGGTATTATTCCAATAGAAGATTTAGTTTACTTAATATATTAAAAGCTATATTCACAGCCTAGGCAGGCCAAACATCTTGGCAATACAGACGTGTGGCCTTCTGGCCCCCAAATAGGCCAACGAAAACTCACAAAACACACAAAAATACGACAGCAAATCTGACCACCGAAAACTCACAAAACACACAAAAATACGACAGCAAATCTGACCACCGAAAACTCACAAAACACACAAAAATACGACAGCAAATCTGTCATTTTGTTTCATATAGTGCCAGTAATAGTCCTAATATAACCAAAATATGGATATAAACTTAATCGAATATTAGAAGCTGTGGTGGGGTAATGTCATTATTTAGTTCAATTTATAGAATTAGCTTGATAAATGTGTATAAATTAGCGGTACGTAGATGGATGCGCGCGCCGTGCTATCTGAACCTCACGATGAGCTTAGTGTTCTGGCCTCCAATGTTCGGGATCGACGTGTTCCTCCTACGTGAAATACGAGATTTCCGTACGTAACTGTGGCGGTTATTTTTTGTGTTTAGTGTAGTGCTGTGTGTTACAAGTGCTTGTGTAATCAGGTAAGGAATAATAATAGCACGTAAAATCCATGATTAGATTATTAGTTATGATATATAAATATTTTTTTACGTTTGTTACCTTTTTATTGTTTTAGTAAAGATAGGAATAAATAAAATAGTAACTTTTAAATTTAAGTTAAGATTCAGTTCACCACTGTAAGCTTACTTTAAACATTTTTTTTATCAACGATACATTTTTATATATAATTTATTTGTTTTAGCAATCAAATGTTAAATGTATAAAGTAAATCTGTTGCGGAGTAATAATTACATAGCCTTCACTTAGAAATGTTTTTGATATTTTCAACCGATATGCAGCTCTTTATTTTATTTAGCAAAATAAAATCTTGTCCCTAATATATTCCTGCTTCAAGCTCTACCGATGATAGCAATCTTTCCTTTCAAGTCTTTTCTAAGTAAGTGCCATGGTTTGAGAAAACATAGACAAAAATTCAAAAGGTAGAGATTAATGTAAAGATAAATAATTTCTATACGTAAATTGTAAATTAAACCTTTAGTATTTGTTTGATTTTCAATACGTAGTCTATAAGTGGATATCACTTGTTTGACCGGTAAGGATCAAGTTATGTTTATTTATATATTTCTCTGAAATGTATTAGCTAAAATATTTTTGTCATATACAGATACATCTAATATATAAAATTCTCGTGTCACAGTTTTCGTTGCCATACTCCTCCGAAACGGCTTGACCGATTCTCATGAAATTTTGTGAGCATATTGAGTAGGTCTGAGCATCGGCCAACATCTATTTTTCATCCCGATATTCCCACAGGATCGAAAGTTACGCGGGTGAAACCGCGGGGCGCAGCTAGTATATATATATAGATATGGACGTAAGTGGTGGACATAATCATTAGTGGTGAAGGTTCATAAGTGTTTTGATTACTGTTCCTAGACATTTTCCATAAAATTATATAAGCTACACTCGACCCAGAAAACAATCGTTACGCAGTCATTTAGATTTTACGTTTTACTTTAAAACACTTTTCTTTTCAAATTTGATGAACATTGTTTTCAGCTACTATAAAATAAATAATAGAAATTCATCACCGTAGAAGCGTAAGCCCGTCGGAATCTTGAATTTCTGATAAGAGTGAGGCTTTTTAAAATACTACATGGTACCATCCTTTTACTTTAGCTACGGATATTATAAATTTATAACAATATAATCTATCGTGTAACTGTTACTTTTAACATCAGTCTGTTGCATATTTTTATATTTTTAATACCGTAAGCTAACATATCACTGGGACAAACTCCCAGTGATCATGATGCATATAGATAAAAATAGTGTCTTACGCCTATAAAAATATTTATGTTCCTAAAGATGTTTAGAATTATATGCGCAGAAAACTAAAGATGAGAAAAAAACATAAGCTATTTGTAGAGATAAAAAAGTAAATTAAATTGTATTTGGCGTGATTTTGTCTAACAAATCAATTGACGCCGACAACAAATCAACGAACAAAACCGAACACCGTCATTCATTCAAAACCACCATCCGAATTATACTAGTTGCGCATACCAGTCTTCTTGACATCTTCTTGAAGGTCCACTAAAACTCCTCCTACACCGTACACAATACACATTCTATATTACAGAATATTTTGGCCCATAAGCCGAAAATTTAGACCTTTGGCATACGTGACTAATACAATTATCCAAGGACATGGACGAACATGGTCAGGCGCAAAATAATCTGCATATTTTCATTATACCTACCTTCTTTTTAGGGTTCCATACTAAATGAGAACCCTTATAGTTTGGTCATGTCCCTCTGTCTTTCCGCGGTTTTACTCAGAGACTTTAAGTATTACAAATCTGTAATTTAGTATGTAGATTAATCATGGCAAAAAGTGGTAGAAGAAAATCATTATATTTTTTTGGAGTAGCTCTCATACAAATACAATGGGGATAAATTTTTTTTCTTGTCCTTTAGTTCACTATAATCGATCGTGTGGGGTATTTTTATTTAGTTATTTGAAAATGATTATGAGCACACCATTTTTCGATTTGGCGTCCCCCTCTTCTTCCCAATGTTTAAATTGTCCAAATGGTTAAATTTAATTGTAAAAAAAAAACCACAGCAGCGTTATAATGAAATTTAAATGAAGACTATCAGAGCTGAAAAAGAAATAGGTCCTCTGCAGCGTCTTTCTGTCTGAACGCGATAAACTAGAAAACTATTAAACGGGTTTTTATGCGGGTTTCAAGAGTAGTAAGAGTGATTCTTAATGAAGTTTTAGGTATATAATTTACTTTGATTTTATGTAAATTAGCAGAAATACGCGAACGCCGCGTAAACTGGCAAAGATTTAGTTGAGTAACTTACTAGAGAATTCAAAATGTATAAAAAATATACAAAAAAAATCCGCGATAGGATATGTTATAGATCTTGTAACGCTGCTGCAGATTTATCGGGCGTAGCTTACTCTTGCAGTAGTATCACCTATATCATTAGACTACTACTGCCTAATGTAAACCTCTGCCATCTGGCTGACCAATGGTATCAAATAAAAAAGACTTGGATAATTGTATTACTGAAGTACGTTTATTACGAGGGCTGCCTTTTAAGTTTTGTCGTTTGAAATAAGTATAGACAATATTATAGATTATTACCATTTATTGTTTTTCAAAGAATTCTCCGCGATAT
>LUGF01044918.1:0-11597 GCA_001625245.1 Calycopis cecrops
TTAGGGCACTCGCCTCTCATACAGATGAAGCTGCACTGGGCCTTCAGCCTGTTAGCGTAGTCTACCTAAAAAAAAAAATACCCAGTCCGTACCTACGGCTGCATCTCAATACACCTCCATATTATTTATTTATAATTTTATTCGGTAATGCCCCCTAATTGGTCTGTACAATGATAGTCGGGTTTAACCCGCGATAAACTAAGCCGTGTTGTTGTGGCACTATCGGAGGTGGGGTGATCGCGTGACTGCGCAGTTCGAGTTCGAGTCGAGAGCGAGTTCAACCCTATCACGGTCTGCCAGGCAGTTGCATAGACCTCGATATGAAAACTTCGGGAATAAATTTGTGGGAAAAATGAGGGTACAAACGTAACAGCGTTTTTTGAAATATGTTACTTTATTACCATATTTTTTAATTTCAGGCTATAATCCATTGGTTGTTTTTTTTAACACACCTCTTCTCCCCTCCTCTACTTCTCTGTGGGATCTACAGCGATTCTAGTGGTAATGTGATCCGCCCGAGAGATCTAGAAAAGAGCATATTCGTATCTCGAGGTAGTTGGCACAAGTTGTGCTGATGTCTGTGGGCGTCGGTAGCTTTCCATCCGATGGCAGGTGCTCTGACTGCTTGTTCGCACCCTCATACTATTAAAAAAATAGACAGACACAATGAAAACATACACATAATGGAGACTAATTTAAAATATGTGTATACAGTACACAGGAAACTGGAGCTACGCAAACTCGTGGTGAATAGCGCGTAGCTGCCATGAGTTACCGTAGCTCCATTTTACTGTGCTACATACGTATCACTAGCTGGTGCCATCGACTTTCGAAGACATTCACATAGCGTATTTTATATATTGCAATTCTTTCAAATTCGTCATGTAAAATATAATTACCGAATTTCCCGTAGGATTGAGCGATTTTCCCGCAGTAAATGTTCTAGTTGTTGACGAGGATTAGTAGATACACCACAAATTCAAATTTCATTCGAATCTGTCCAGTAGTTGCGGAGATTAGCGTGGACAAACAGACAAAAAGACAGACAAAAAAATTAAAAAGCATTTAAAAGTGTTCTAATACTATTCTAACATCGCCCCCAATTAGTTTTTCGTAAATTTGTACCTACAGACACGGACTTTACTGTTTTATTATATGTATATATTTTATTATATGAAAGTGGAGCTACGCAAACTCGTGGTGGATAGCGCGTAGCTGCCATGAGTTACCGTAGCTCCACTTTACTGTGCTAGATACGTATCATGTATATGTATATTATGGCTTGTTACCTGTCGCGAAGTCACGCGAAAGCGCAAAATTTTCTCTGCCTAACGCAGTTCAAGTTTTCATATCAAACTGCCCGCATTTTGAGCGTAAATCCTTTTGAAAATCGAATCCTCACCAGATACGTTCTTTACTCGGAGATTGGTCGAAATATGATTTTGAAAGGTGCATCATTCTAATACTGTTTCTGAAACCTTATAACCATCCTTCAATATATTACTACTAGCTTCCGCCCGCGGCTTCGCCCGCGTGGATTTCGGACTTCAAAAATGGCGTTGTTATTTATTATACATAATCTAATATTATACTGAAATATATATTATATTAAATATATACGTATTGTATGACACAATAAATCGCTTTGAGAATCGAACTTGTCGCCGCGCAATTTAGGCGCTTTAGATATTCCGTTTAAGTCAATCTTATCGTGATAATAACTTTTAATCTATTCGTCCAAAGTACTTAGTGTAAAAGACAAAGTTTATCTACATACAATACGTAATGTGACAGATGTATCAATTTTCATAAGAGTTCGATAAATATTCTAAAATGTGCATCGTTAAAAAATATCCAATTTAATTGAATGTTTGGTTCACTATTTTGGTCATAGTGACTTACACATAAAAGATAGATATATGCTGTCGCGGACTTTTATTTAGAACTATTTAAGATAAATAATCCTACAGTAATTATCTTTGTGTAGCTCCAACGATTAGGAGAGCGCACGCCAATATTGCTCTCAGGGGGCTGATTTTTTTCCGACTTACTTGACAGTTATCGTTATATTATAACCAAATTATGAAAAATCCCTATAAATTTTAACTTATTATATTATTCTGATATGAAAGCTATATTACTGTAATGTTTCATAAAAATCCGTTCAGTAGTTTTTGTGTGAAAGAGTAAAAAAACACACTCACAAACTTTCGCATTTATAATATTAGTGGGATGTCTGCACCATTGAGTTATATGTACTAAGTACAGTAACAACTCACTGGTCTGCACCTACAAATACTTGACGGTAAAATATAAGTTTTCTGCGTGGTGTGTGCTCTTTGAATTTAGTGTCATATCGCTTAGATACAGATAGATATCTTAACGTGTCTGCATAGTGTGTGACAGACTTAAAACGTTAAGAAATAGCAAAAAAAAATCTGCAATTATCTTGAAGTGAAAATGTTTCAATGATGAAGTTAGTAACGAAACTTAATATTTAAATATGCAATTCATATAACCCATTTGAACCTACAGGCTACAACCAAAATAGACATTGATAGTGTTGGGTGGAATTACTGCCCTTAATGTACCGTATCAGTTTGCTTTTGATGAACTATTTTAGACATGATTCAAACGCAATAAGAGTCACACTCGCCTGCAATAAGATGTTTTTGAAAGACGTAGAACTTTCTAGAATCTAGATAGTCAACATTTCTTGAGGAAAACGAAACATGAGGAAAACCTAGACAAAACTGTGTGCTGTGATAAAGTTGACTTCTCTTGGGCTGCGACTTTGTTCGCATGAAATATTGATGTGTGTGCTTTGTGGCACATGCGACCAAAAGAAACCAAAGTAGATATGTCTAAGTTACTTTAAAATAGCGTCAAATGTGATGCCGAAATGTCCGAAAATTGGTAATGTTTGTCTATGTACAGTCTATGTACATAGACAAACATTACCAGTTTTCGGATTGTCACACTTTCGCATTTATAATATTAGTAGGGCTTTTCTTTTACAATTTCTCAACAAAAATCCTAAGTCAGCATAGGCATCGAAGCAGACATTAGTGTGGGTCCCTTCCCTTCGGGGTCCTTCTTTTTTCTTATAGAAGCTTAACCAGTGAATGCTTCTCTTAATCTGTGCCTACTGTCACCGGGGGCCATTTCGGGCCAGGCTCTATTTACTTATTCGGTATTGTTCCTGCATGACTGCCTCGTGGTCCAGTGGTAAGCGTGTTCAGCCACAGACGTGAGGTCCTGGGTTCGAATCCCGGGTCGGATCAAAAATTGTTACTGGGATTTTTCAATTTCTAATAACAGTCCGGAGTCAGGAAGTTGGCGGTGATACACCCCTGTGCCTCGGAGAGCACGTTAAGCCGTCGGTCCTACGCCTGATTTCTCACCGGTCGTGTCGGATTGCCGTCCCATTGGAATATGAGAGTGAGGGAATAGAGAGTGCACTTTTGTCTGCGCGCACACTTGTGCACTATAATATGTCCTGCGCATCTGGCTCGTCTCTATAGAGACAGCCGCCGTAGCCGAAATCGGCTAGGACGATATTATTATTATTATTCCTGCATTGAAAAGTTTTTGGTACTCGTACTTATACACGGGAATATTGAGTCCCACTTTTTTTCGTATACAGTTAGAATAGAATAGAATAGAATAGAATAGAATAGAATAGAAAAGCGTTTATTCAGTACTCCATATTAGTATACAAAAAAAATAGACAATAAACACAATCATGTTATGAAAAAAAAAGAAGATAAAAAAAAACAAGAATAAAACTAAAATATACCAACTTAACTAAGGATAAACAAAAACTTAGTGTTTATCTGCACAGCGGCGCAATGTGGAGGAGCACTGAAAGGGATACCACTCGGCATACATCGGAGAATTTGAGTTCTCCGACACCGATTTTCAGTGGCATCCGGAGATGGAGACGGAAGACAGTGACTATTTTAAGTACTTACATAGTTACGTACTAAATATAATATTTATGGTATAGTTGGCAAGTTCTTGTGTTTTAGATGGAATCTCAGATATACTATAAGGTAGTGCCGTGCTACATTGCCGAATCAGGTCGGCACGAAGGCGACATACTCCCTCATTTACATGATTCCGCCGCAGTGACATGTATTTTCTTGTCGTTTGTAAGTTTCTGCTGGTCCATCGATTTGAAGAAGGGCGAGACGCTAAGCTTGATGGGTTCACGCGACTTTACTCTCTATATTTTTTTCATACCTCAAACCATTTCTTAGGGGTCACTGCAAAAATGGACCAGGACTGTCCAAAAGCAAGCCTGTTCTGAAGAACTTTATTCATTGCTCATGTGTCCCTATCCTTCAGCGTTGGCCATATTGCAGCGCTTGTCTGGACCCTTTACAAACAATCGACAAGGTCACCAAAGCCCCGTTTTAGTCACGCAGCCGATAAGGCATTTGGGCCATAGGTCACGTTTGATATGATGAAAGCAATCATGTGTTGTATATCATTTTGGACTCTGAGTGGTTCGGATAAGGTCCAGATTCGCCTCCCTCCAGCCAGATAGACACAACAAGGATTTCCGCCGCGCTCCGTTCATATCATGCCAGCAGATGTCTACGGTCTTTATCTCGTCATCGGCTTGCAGCGTGCAGCTAGCAGCTTCAGCGTTTTGGAGTTGTGAATAAGACAATAGAGCAATAGTAAGAGGTAGTGCCCCACTGCATCCTTGCATGTAGCCGAATGGGGCCGGCACGACCGGGGAGGTACCTCTCGCTTACAGGAGGCAGCTATGAAAATGGCCCGACTGCTCGTTTGCCCCTCTATACCATAAAAAAGTAAATAAAAAAGCAAGGTTCTATCTATACATATAATAAAACAGTAAATTTCGTGTGTCTGTGCATTGAATATATTTACGAGAAACTAATTGGGGGCGATTATAAATAGTGTTAGAACATTAAATAGCAATGTTTTTTAATTTTTTTGTCTGCCTGTTTGTCCGGGCTAATCTCCAAAACTACTGGATTGATTCGAATGGAACTTTTTGTGGTGTATAGATATTAAGCCTGATCAACATCAAAACCCGAAACCCGATGCGCGGCCCAGTTCGTAATCGTCCGTTGAACTACTTCCCGTGCTTGGTTTTTGTTGGTTGCGCGTGCGATTTCATAATTTCCTAATTGGCTATCGTGTCATAAAAACCAACAACACTAACGCACACACGCCAATAGCAGTAATGATGCGCATGATTACGCTCTCCACTCGTAAATTGGCTTTACGTTAGAAGACAGGTTGCACAAGCTAGGCGATTATTGGATTATCAATTCTTCTAGATAGGTAAAGTGAAACTCCTACTAACAGTGGTGCGTTGGAAGTGTGTTGGAAGGACTTCTCGCGCAGTCGCGGGAATCCGCGCGTCTCGTTCGAGTTTCTCATGCGATAATAAGTATTATAATAATTATTATAAAGTTGAAATTCATATGACACATAAACTGCGCTTCGCTTCGCTTCGCCGCGCTTTTGGTGTGAACTGACCCTAAGGGGGCAAACGAGCAATCTAGCCATGCCTACCGAAGCGACCTCCGCATACAAGTATATAAATGCATAACCTCCGTTCCTCCTCCTTAATTCATGGATCACCGGCTACTTATACACCGCACGAAACGCGACGGCACAGCTTCACGCCGGGTTCGTGTAAGCGAGAGGTACCTCCCCGGGCGTGCCGACCCAATTCGGCTACATGCATGCATGCAGCTTGGCATTACCTCTTGCTAAGACCCCTAAGGACTCCCACTCTCCTTACTGGCCCATGGAGGTGGGAGGAGAAAGGAGGGCATCGCATCTGTGTAACCTATGTCTATGGACATCGGTAGACATGAAAATGTCTTCGATTGCTCGTTTGCCACTTATGCTATAAAAAAAAATTGAACTGACGACCTGGTCCAGCTTGCGGAAGACCACTGGATGCAAGCCATTCTTCTGACTGGCTGTTATTGCTGCTGATAATGGCGATTATTTATCATTCAACCACCGCTACCCTTATTACGTTCTGATGTCGTTACTAACCGCGATATTATGGCCGCTTTTTGACAGCAACGCCTTCCTAGAAAAACCAAGCTATAATTATGTCTTTGTCTAAAGACGTCGATATGCCTTTCTAGATTTGCATTAGCTTCTGTAAAATTCCATTAGCCTCTGTCTATACACAACATGTAAGTACAGACGAACAGTAAGAAGAATATTATTCTTGCTAGTTTATTGCTTGCCACGTTTATCTATTGCGTTGTCTGTCTTATACCAGGCGCCATACGAGCTAGCACTAATAGCTAATTATAATATAATAACAGTAATGATAGACAGTAAGTAATGAAATAATGACATAACTGTTCGTGACATTATATTATTATTATTAATAAACAGACTATTATATTACCTAATGGTACCTATAGCTGTAAAGGAGTACCTATTATTTCGAAAGGGGTATTTTTGAGACCATATAAATTAAAATCTGTTATAAATTGTAATGAATTATGTCATTATAATCATTCGTGTCTATTAAATTCATGTCCATATTTTAAAATAATACGTAGGGAAAAAAATCTATCCCTTTTTTTAAAGAAGTGCTCCAATGGAATAACTTGAAAATTGGCACAGTTGAACATCCCATAGAGAAGGTGTGCAGGAAGCTAATATTTTAATATATTACAAATAATAGAGATCATAATATAAAAGAGAACATATTACATTCTATCATTTTACCTGAATACAACGAAACCCACACTATTAGGCACGCACACATTCTTAGACTCATGTAATCAGTACACGAATTAGAATCTTTATGACATTATTACAATATTGTCACTATTTCATTCCATCAAATTTTCATCTTCGGGCGATTAAGAAATAACATGAATAGTATTGAGTAATATGTTTTAAACTGTGTATAAATAGAGTGATGAATAATTTGGAGCACGCACTTATCTGGTAGCGTGGCCGAGCGGTCTAAGGCGCTGGTTTAAGGCACCAGTCTCTTCGGAGGCGTGGGTTCGAATCCCACCGCTGCCAACTTTTTATAATTCCATTTGGAGAAAATTATTTTTCCATACAATGTATATTCCATTTGGATTTACTCGAATAAATATACCTAGCTTTGAGGAATTTTATAAAAATTGCTTTTCGATAGTTTCTGTGGAAATTTTCGTGTGGTGCAACTACTTGTTAGTATGTTAAAGTTATGTCTTAGAGAATTTTTTTTTTTAAATTAAAACATTGATTATTACTGATGGCGCCAAATATTTCGGGTACATCTGCTGCAGGTCCGGCACGACCGGGGAGGTACCTCTCGCTTACACGAGACCGGCGTAAAGTGACAGCTGTGCTGTCGCGTTTCGTGCGGTGTGTAAGTAGCCGGTGGCCCATGGAGGTGGGAGGAGAAAGGAGGGCAGCGCATCTGTATAGCCTCTATGTGGATGTTTGTGGGCGTCGGTAGTCATGAAAATGGCTCCGACTGCTCGTTTGCCCTCCTATACCATAAAAAAAAAAAAAAAAAAAGGTCTTATTGAACTCGCCTACACCGGCCACCATGTTGCATTGCTGTAGCTAGCACTTAACATCGATCTTATCAGCTGGACTTATAGTCTGTATCTTTTCACATGCAGTTAACATGTTTCATGTAACCACAATTATTACGTGTACACTTTGTGAAATTCGTAAAATTCTTTCACAAGTAAAAAATGTGTCACAAAAATGCGACAAAAAAAAATTGGGAGTAAAAAATAAAAATAGAAAGTATAAAGTAAAAATACACCGTAGATGTGACTAACAGATCACCGACCCGGAGTTGCCGATTACCATAGTTCTGTCATTTATTTTTGTGTTCTGGCTGTTTGCCAGCAGCCAGATTTTATTTACGAAATATCTGTGAATTGATGTAATACCCTCCTGTGAAGTGTGTATTAGATGTATGAATGAAACTAAAGGTGAGGGTAGGATGTGACTAACTAGATTGTATGGAATATAAAATTAGTAACGTAGTTTTAGTAAAAATAGTAGATACAGGGTTATACGTAAAACACCAGCAAGCTTGTCCTAACATGTTAGCTAAGTGTATAATATACTAGCTGCGCCCCGCGGTTTCACCCGCGTAAATTTCGACTCCGTAGAAAATAGAAAATCATTCCAGGCATCCCATAGTAACGTTTTTTGAATAAAAACTATCCTGTGTTAATGCAAATTACCCACTATGTGTGTGCCAAATTTCATAAAAATCGGTTCAGCAGTTTTTGCGTGAAGGAGTAACAAACAAACAAACATACAAACTTTCGCGTACAAAAAAAGTCGTAGTACAAAAGCTGTGTATGATGCAAGCTATCCATTTCTTACCTCGCTGGTGTCTTAAAATAGCCCTGTGCATAGGGTTGCCATCTCAAAAATCTGTCAACCAGGACAATACACGTAAGAACCCCGGACTTCGGAGCTTCCTACCCGGACGTTAGAAAATAGTATTTTTCATAAGATACTCAGAAGAATAAAATATAGTTTTAATGGTCATAAATTAATTATTATTTATTTTAATGCTATTTTAAACTAAATGACGAACTAAAAAAAAAAATACTTCCAGTAACCATAAACATTTCTTCCAAAACTTGAAATTTTTAGTTTTAGTTTTTTTTAAATCAAACCAATCATTCGAAAATCAAATAAATGAAATCAAAATCCGGACTACAAATAAAACCCCGCCCGGACGCTCCCCGGACGCCCTCTAAAGTAGGACAAATCCGGGGAAATCCGGACGGATGGCAACCCTACCTGTGCATCATATCAAATTTTAATTTTTGCGCGAAAGAATGCCACCAGTAACTCACTACTACTAACTAGTAACTTTAGACAAATGGCACAAGTGGCAAAGCGTAACAACCCGGTTTTTTAGTCCGTGTGACTGGGACTTTACCGCCCCGCGCGGGCAGGTGTGCACTATGGATTTTTCCGGGTAAATGAAAAAAAAAACAAATTTTAAAATTGTTCTGTCGCACTTCGTTACATGTCTAATGGCCTTAATTTTACTGGCATGCCTTCAGTTCTGGCTCTGCCCGGTGCCATTATTTTTCAGGATATAAAGTTTCTCATTTTATTCCACATTGTTATCTATATCTTTGCAAAGTTTAAACGAAATCCGTTTAGTAGTAGTGTGAAAGAATAGATGAATAAAAATAAAATACAAAGATTCGTATTCGTATTATTTGTAGTAGGTATGTGAGTAGATGAGCTAGAATAATCTGCATTGCAACAATCACACGGACTATTTATATTATATGTCTTTTAAGCTTTCACGATTTGTATTCATATTTATATACTGTAAACGGGACTTATCGAATTATAAAATCGAAGTATTTACCTCGACTTCGACGTTTCGGCCGTAATGCAACGGCCGTGGTCACGAGTAGGCTCACGTCGTCGTCTCCTCGTGACCACAATGATTTTATAACGCGATTAAGGGCCAACCCACACGTACCACAACCACACGACGACCGCAACCACACCACAACCACACCACGTTGTCGGGCTCATATTTTGTATTGAAAATGAATAAGACTATTCACACGTACCACAGTTTGCAGTCATTATCGACCACTTGTGTGATACCGACAAAATCGAAACGACGTCGCAACCGCGTCGCAACCACGTCGCAACCACAACGCAACCACCAGCGACACCGAGAACTAGTGGCCGACCACATCGCAAACACAACGTTGCTTCGACGCAATGACATTGCGAACACGCCGCCCGCTCTCTTCCCCCGCTCCCCTTTATTCACATATTTCTTCAGTGTCGAACTGTGAACTATGTCAGCATACGACGTAACCACATCGCAACGACAACGAAACCACATCGCAACGACAACGCAACCACATCGACACTATTCACACGTAACCACAGCTTGACTACATTTTGACGCTGCGATGTGGTATACGTGTAAATATAACCATGTGCCACGCTGCATGCATGCATGTAGCCAGGAGGACGAGGTGACACTACCTTACACGATACCGGCGCGCGTAAAGTGGCAGTTGTCCTGTCACGTTGTGTAAGTAGCCGGTGGCCCATGTAGGTGGGAGGAGGAAGGAGGACGACGCATCTATATAACCTCTATGGGAGTTGGTAGTCATGAAAACCAAACCAAAGCCACCACCAACCGAGCGGCTCGAGGTGAAACGGTTACGTTCCCTTTCCGAGTTGATAAGTGTTCGTTGACCATTACTATATTTTTTTATCTTATTATGTTTGTTGGTATTGTTTAATATTTAATGCGATGATGAGTGATGGCCGATACCAAGGGGTACCTCTTATAAAAACAATATGGCATGATTATTGTATAACTCCCGGTGAAGGCTAAAAATATTCGGCGTGTGATAAGATAAGGCGGTTAACGCACCGCTCACGATAAGCGTAAAGCTCGTTTATATTTACAAACAGTTGGTACATAATACTGCTTATAGGTCGCAGGTTCAAATTAAGATTTTATAAAGCGGTGGCCCATGGAGGGGGAAGGAGTAAGGAGGGCGACGCATCTGTATGGCCTCTACGCTATACAGACGTCTATGGGCGTCAGCGTAAAATGGCTCATACTGCTCGTTCGCTCCCTCATACTATAAAAAAAGCCAGCTGCCTGCTGTGCAGGTGAAACGGAGCGGCACGGGCACGTAGAGATTTTGTGAGATGCACATGGGCTACATAACAGTGCGCAGTGACGTGAAGTTGTGGTCACCAAAAGACGAGAGGGTGAAGGGGGAGAGTGGGGGGACTTGCGTGCCTCTGTGATTGATCCCAGGGCGACCCATACCACACAGACTTGGAGAGCAGCTCAACTGAGGGATCCTGCATTCTCTGACCGTAGTAGGGACTTTTCAGAGGCAGCCGGACAGTCCCCACGTAGGCCAGCTTTTGGACGAGGCCAGCCTGTCGCTGGGGGGATTCTGTTGCTTGCAGACCTAGGGCCCTCGGAGTTTAGTCGATATTGCAGTAAGCGCCCAGTCTGTCATAGGCCATCCAGGCTCCTAGGTATCACAGGTAAATGTATGCCCCTGCGTCAACAAAAAAAAAAGGATAACTTTTGTTACTGTTTGTAACAAAAGTCCTATTTTTAAAAGACGAAGAAAATTTATCAAAAAGGTTATGTAAAGGTCAAACAAAATCCGATCCCACCTCTGCCACGACTACCGTGTTACGTAAATCGATAATTTCGCCGCCGAATTACATTTTTATCTCCACTGTTATCCCACGTGCTTGATAACCTGTCTACCGTCTATCTTATCTCTGTATTCATCATAGGTATTTATATAGCACGCACGCCAGACTTTACACGCATTACCTATTTATAAAGCCTTTACCACACTAACTCGTGCGCTGAATGTTCGAAGTTATGTCGCTGTGCAGCGATAGAAAAAACAGAAGTGTGTGATAGGACACCCGTTGTCCTCGGCCAGATAATAATAGTATAACCTATTAATCGCAATAAGTCCGGTTTGCCTTCTTCCATTAGTCTGGGAAAGAAGGGGGGGTCTGTCCCCCTATCGACCACAAGTACAGAGGTTCGACGCTCCAGGTGAGTTCAC
>LUGF01044918.1:13085-26800 GCA_001625245.1 Calycopis cecrops
TGTCGTGGAGCAGCAGGGAGGGCAACAACAGTGCAGTAATATGCGTCCATACTGAGAGCTTTAGTGTCTGTAGTCATCCATCCTACTGCTCGCTTGCCCCTTAAACTATAGAAAAACGTGTGAGCTATTAAGGCGAGCGTTTATCTCTGGCTGTAAATTAACCGTACCTAATTAACTATTGTCTATAATGACGTAAACCTATTGTTAAATGAGTTCGCAAAATCGTGTTAGTAACAGCGAAAAATAAAAAGGCAGTTACAACATTCATGATAATAATCTATCTATATTAATTTAGAACATCGCGGTAAAACTCCAAGTTCCACCGCCACCACCTCGAAGTCCCAAAGTCTAGAACTGTGCTTTTCAGACGCAACTTTTCGGCATCCAGATTACGGCTGATTTTGCCGACTCCCGCGCGAGTCAAACCCCCTCTCCCGAGGGGGGGAGGAGGCCGGCCTCCTCCTGACAGCCCAACATGCTATGAGTTCATTTGTTATAAAGCCGGTACGACCGATTTAGACACCGGGCGCGAGCCACCCCATTCGGTAATGGTGGGGAGGGAGGGGCTGTCCCCTTCCTTGGTCCTACAAATAGCTTAAATTGATTACGTTCCCCAAACTATCCGGTGCATCTTCTTCCCATCTGCGGGAAAAGAGGGGGGTCTGTCTCCACCAGAAGACAGAAAAGTCTTCTTCAGTCCGACGAACAGTTAAATGGTAGTGTTAAACCCTGCTACCGACTTGTAAGAACTCCCTCCGAAAAAAAAAAAAAACTTGTCGCCTCGCAGAACGTCATTGTGGAACCAGCTGCCACAGTCGGTAATTCCGAACGGATACGACCTGGGGCTCTTCAAGAAAATACCTTACTCTTACTTAAAAGACCGGCAACGCGCCTGCAAAGCCTCGAGTTTTGCGGATGTCTATGGGTGGCGGTAATAATCTACCACCTGCTCGTTTTTCGACTTTGTCTATTTCTGACAAATCCTACAAATTAAAAGTAAATGCTAGTTTTTTTATAGTAGGCTAAGTGATGTGTTGGATTCCTCCACCCTCGCCCTCCATGGGCCACCGGCTTCTTACACACCGCACAGCTGTCACTTTATGCTGGTATCGTGTAAGCGAGAGGTACCTACCCGGTCGTGCCGGCCCAATTCGGCCGCATACATGTAGCGTGGCACTACCTCTTATGCGTGTTGGTAGATGTACGTAAAAAGAACTGCGGGGAATTGTACCCGTGACCGCTGTCCGTTAGCAACTGCTGTCTATCGTCAAACATAGATAACATTATGTAAATAATAACAGTAAAATAAGAAGTAGATAGGTATATGAATATTATGATAATAATAAAATATAAATATTTACCTTTAGACAATAGTCCAGTTGTAAACTATGAGGTTCGTTGCTGAGATAACGGGCTTTATAAACATACAGAAATAAAAATATTTATGATCATAAAAATGTGTCCTTGGCCGTATTCGAAGTCCCTTACTCTAAACAGTTGGCACAAAGCATTCCTATTTTTTTTGACGAGCAGTAGGGTCACCACGTAGTAAGTATTTTATAGAAACTCATTGAAAGGAATAGGCGAGAGGGACTTAGTTCCTCTTGCGAATGTTTAAGGGTGTCTCTTCCCTTGCTAAATTTTTATCAATATGGCTTCATATGCAATAGAATATCCAAAAATCTAATAATAGTATTTTTTGTAAATGGCGGCAAAAGAGATCTTCACCGACTACAGGTGCTCCCAAGGTGGTATCGTAAAGAGGCACCTCCCCAGAAGCGCCAGTTTAGTAAGAGGTAGTGCCACGCTGCATGCATGAAAGTGTCGCCGACTCGTTCGCCCCCTCGCAGAGAACTGCGTGTATATATATTCGTCCGTCAATATTGATGTAGGAACTCATTGAGCGCGTGTTATAAATACCGGATCACGCGGCGGGCGCGCGGCGCGCAGTGCCGTCTGCGTGCACGCGCAGTGGCCACCGCGCAGGAGAAACGCGGACAGTCCCGACATATTATTTTTTTATTGTGGGGTTCCTTGATAGGATTAAATTAATTATTAATTTATTTTTGTTATACACTAGGCATCTTAATGTAATAGAGAATAAAAAATAAAAATAGATGTGCTAAATATAATTATAATTTAAAATATTTTCGCAATCTCACACAATAGATAGATTTCAATCAACGGTAGTCGATATTTCTGGAAGTCATCTGCAAGACATTGAGAATATTTAACATTTACATTAATACTCCCGTTATCTACTAAACTATATTATGTATATCATAAACATCATCATCATCATCATCATCATCACCAACCTCACAGACACATTTCACAGCCTAGCGCAGTCTAGTTCTGAATATAGGCCTCTCCCACAGTTCGCCCCT
This sequence comes from Calycopis cecrops, assembly GCA_001625245.1. Classification (NCBI taxonomy): domain Eukaryota; kingdom Metazoa; phylum Arthropoda; class Insecta; order Lepidoptera; family Lycaenidae; genus Calycopis; species Calycopis cecrops. The sequence goes on from LUGF01044918.1 coordinate 15,473, forward strand.
TGGGCTATCCTTTTACACACCACAGTTTTGCGTATGTCGTCGCTCAAAGTTAAAGTATATGTATATAGAAATAATATATTTATTTGTACACCTTGTTGTTATTACGCCGTTGCTACCAATTAATCCGTAGTAAAAGCTTATCACCTTAATCAACGGTCATAAAATCTTATTCCTAACATTACGTTTGTTTACTTCGCTTTTAGGTCGTCTGATTAACCTAGCAATTAACCTAACTGTTTACTATCTACTGATATCTGACCCTTGCAAGTGGAGGTCACATAAATAAGTAACAGTAATTAGTCTGGTGGAAACAAACATTACATAATTGTAATAAACAATAATAATAATTATATCTGTGGACTTTTACACACTACGTTAGTCTAGACTCTAGCCCCTTGCTGAGACTTGTATTACGGATACTAGACAACTGAAATATATTTATGTTATATAAATTCTAGGAAATTTAAATATTTAAGATTTTGTTATATAAATGCATAAAACACATAGTTAAACATCCATGATCTAGGCGGGATTTGAAGCCGCGAACCCTGGTGCAATATGCTTCGCTTTATCCAAGCTACCACCGCTGCGCCAGCCGGTCGTCATAATGAAACAAACGTATCGTTACAGTTAATATGGTGTAAATAGTGAGCTAGGTCGTAAGTTAAAGTAATTTTAATTAATATAGTGACCTTTGTTTCTAATATGCACAGTAAACAACCATATTTATCAAATATTGCTAATAATGATGCTGGTCTATCTAATGTAGTCAACAAGAAAATTTTAACAAAAAGTGGTTTCAATGGAGTTTTAAAACTCTTATCTATTTTATATCTTAAGTGTGTGTTTAATATATAATTGATATACTAAACAGATATAAAACATAAAACAAAATATTTTGAAGAACTCATAGATGTGCAGAAAAATAAAGAGGATAAAAATAACATTGAAAAATATGATTTTTTATTAAAAAATCTATAAAAAATATAAAGTTCGATAGTAAAATGTAATAAAATAAAATAAATAACTAAATTGTTCTGGACAAAAAATTGTCTACTGGCTTTAAGTATTTTATTTAACATTGAAAATTTCGTTTTAAAAAGGTTTAGTAGGTTTCGAAATGATTGAATCAATTCAAGTTTCACATGGCCCTCTAGTATAAAGTAGAAAATAAATATCGAATAGAAGGTATTATTCCCTAGATGTACATATTCCTACGTTACATAATATGCTATTACTTATAAGATGGCATTTATTCACCTTGACCCTACTGATAAGTCGTTAGATGAGATGATAATCTCTAATGATTTCTAGTCACTTTAAGTATGCCAGTGCAAACAGACACATTCCAATAAATGTGAGTGAGAAATAAAATATAACATTAAATATGAATTATCAAATGTCCTTATATTTTTAATGACACTGCGTTATGTTTGGCAAGAGGGGATAAAATAAAACTGATCCTAAATTACATATAACTTTTCTCCTCGCATATTGTCATCCTGAAAGTATGGTTCACCGCAGTTCACCGGTCGAACTGCATTATAAAATGTTATCTTTATATTTTTGCAGCAATTTAATTGCAAGTATCAGATGATAAGGCTTATTTATGTCATGCCCGTGGCCTAATTACCTATTTTATGAAATCATCTTGTCCGAGCTATATCGGAACCAGTGTCGCACTACTACGATTTCATACGAGCGTGTGGCCGGCGCCTGCGCAAGTATAAAGCCCGGCGACACGAGTAAATCCGTTTAGTTCGGCTTCGACCGCCGCCAAATAAACAAGTGTATTCTTTGTTCTTCCAGAATGTGCGCCGCGATCGATATGCTGGCATCCGAAATGTTCTTCGGCCGCAGCCCGCCAGCCGGCTTCCTAAGTGATTACTCCCCGCAGCTGAGGCGGCCGACGAAACTCACATCCAGGGGATATTCGGCACCAACCTTATCAGTGCTCAAGCCTATGCAGTTGAAACTCTCTGCGGCTACCCGGTCTTGTATAAGAATACCGAGTGATAAGAAGAAAAAGAATGTTGTGTTCGCCGACGACAGAGGATTCGCGTTGGAGCAGATTAGATTTATGACAGAACCCTCGCACGTACCGCCTTACTGGGCTCTGAGAATAGTGCCGAGCCCGCCGTTGGAACGGAAACCACCGCCATCTGTGATAGACGTCTGGGAGGCGAGGTTCGCGCAGCCCGCCTCGGACTACCTCGGGTTTAGGAACAGGATAACGGAGAAATGTGTCTCGCTAGAGAATGTGATAGTTAAACAAAACGAATGTGCAGTGGACGGAACTGTTAAAGTTAAGAATCTAGACTTTAATAAAGAAGTGATCATTCGTGCGACTGCAGACGGCTGGAGGACCAACGAAGACACGTATTGCCTGTTCGTCGAATCAGGCCCACCATCTACGAAAGGTACACCGACTTACGATACTTTTGGGTTCCGAATCCAACTTCCCGTCCACTCGAAAAGGTTGGACTTCTGCGTCTGCTTCCGATGCAAGGGCGACGAATACTGGGATAACAACAACGGCAACAACTACACGATATCCAAATCGTCGGCGAAGAGTTCCCCGGCGATATCCTGCGCCAGAATAAACTACGGCAACTCGTGGACGGCACCCAAAAATAGTGGCAGCACCCCATATTGGTGAACACACACAGACGAATACATGGGGATACATTTCTGGATCACAATTCAGATGTCAGGTATGTTGGCACCCGTCGATTGTAAACGACAATATTCCAAAGGTCGTGCCAAAACTTTCGAACTTAATATGCAAATGGGAATTTGTATTTCGGGATTGAAAATCTTAAACTTAAGTCTTAAAGTAAGTGGTTAGTTTTATTGTAATGTATGATGCTAGAGGGATGCCCTTTACTGCTCGGAGAGCGAAGTTTGAGTGTAGAAGTTAAAGTTGAATGAGTCTGAAATTAGGAAAATTATTTTGCAATGAAATGTTTGAAAAGTTATTAGGTTCTCGATTTAGATATAGTAATAGTAAATAGCTTGGAGGCAAACTAATATTCCTAAACATGTTTATTTTCCACTGATACACATAGAATGTTCGTATGCTGTTAAACATATTATGTTAACTCATTACATTGTTTTATAGAGGACGTAATGTTGAATAGAATTTACCGTGTAATTTCCAAAGCAAATACAAGTTAATGTTTTAAGATAAAGCGTAAAAGCGTGCAACGATATAAAACAATATTTGCAGACATGTCTCGGTAACTGACGCAAACTGAAACTCCTTATCTAGTTTCCGACTTTGAGCAAAACCGGTCTTTAATTTACATATCTAACCACAATTGTTTCCAATTTTTATACAGACGACTCGAATGAGTTGAACACGTTGAAGTATAAGGGAAGAAGGGTCAAGTTTATCAATTATATTAATACAATGCCTGTCTGGATCGTACGAAGAAAGCATTATTAATATTCCGTAGAGGTCAACCGTTCTGGAATTCGAAGGTTCGAGCGAGGTGACTTCCGAAGTATATATAAAGCGAGTACCATGCGTGTTGTCAAGCAAGTTTATGTACGTTTTCTGTATTGTACTCTTAAGTTAATTTCTGAGACTGATCTGATACAGGGTGTGTTTTATATTTTGTAGTCGTGTTGTTATTATATTTATTATGATAAGTGGAATACAGAAAACTTGAGGCTTTAGGAACTTGGGGACGTAAGTTATTAAAATTAGATCCAATATAATCGGGGTGTTTGTTTTATCGTTTATATGAGTTCGTATAGTTATATGAGTTCTATCGTTCATATCGTTGAGTTCGTCAAATAACAAATACGTAAACCCCTAGCTGACTTTGCATATTACGTTATATGAATTCTACTTGAAATTTCCTATCCCATTATTTTCTATGGCTGCATTATTACGGAACGCTTACGACCAATTTCAAACACTCCAAAGTCCAACTTTCTAAATATTGGTTTCTAAGGCGTTGACACTTTGATATAGCGAGTTGATGAAATCCCATAGATATGTCAAGTGCAAGCAAACGATAAAGGTGACGAAGCTTCATAAAATCTATGATTAAGTTAGGAAAAGAAAGTTGCGTCAAAAAACTTTGAATTTAATGGTCGAATGGTTATGAATAGGTAAACACTGTTAGAGCATTCTACTTTAATAATGTTGTCTTGTCTTGCGATGGTGGACAGATTTGCTCGAATATAATGCTGTTATAGGGAATAATCCAAATATTCAAAAACAAATAATTTTGGATTGAAGATAGATATAATCTAAACATACAAAAACAAATAATTTGGAATTGAAGAAGTCGTTACAGAGTTGTAATTCTAGCAGCCGGCGAAACATCTCACCTAAATTAGGGCTTTTTTGTAGGAAGGAAGGGGAATGAAAAGTAAGGAGGATAGCGAAATAAAATTGTGGTCTTCAAACTTTTGACAATTCTTGCCCCAAAAAGGAAGCGACCAAAATGCCTGCATCGTAAATATTACTCAAGGATAGCTCGTTCGTAACTCGTTGACTATACAGCAGGCACCTACCGCGGGTCGCTACTGACGTATCACGCGGGCCGCTGCTCCATGCGCGTGACAGTGTCGTGCCAACTCAGCGACTCGAACGTGGATAGGCAACTAATTACTGCACGCGGGGTCACCGGTTCAAATACAGAAATCGCTTAATTGTTTGTTTATTGTAATATTTATTTTTAATGGCGCGGTGGTTCGAAATAAACACTGATAAGTCTGTTTTAATGTCCTAAAAATAACTACATTATATTAAAAATAAATAGGTTATACATTCCGTGCTAAATATTTTATAAAATATGCGTCTTGAACCCAGAAATGACTGCAAATACATAGATATGTAATTTAAAGGTTGAAGGGAACATTTTAATGCTTTGGAAACGAACGAAATGTGAGAATTCTAGCTTTATTTTTGTCTGATTACTTACATTTTAATTATATAGTTTTCGTATCAAGGAGAGTATACGAAAACCTCACTAATAATTTAAATATATTTAGAGAGGTTTTATTTATATTAAGGCTATTACACCATAAATATCCTAAACGCAAAAGATGTAATTCAATAATTTAATTGACAATTTTTATTTTAATGTTGTTGTTATAATGAACTCTTTAAGTAACTAACTAGGAGGCGGAGGGGATAAAAGGTTTGATACAACTTAATAATATGGCTTAAGGTGTGACATTAATTTTATTACGTAAGAATGTGATGTCTACGGCTTACCGAAATATATTTACATAAGTGAATTGTAAGTTAATATATATCGTCTATGGATATATGTTAAGTTGAATGATGATGTGATGATAGAGTATTCCAAATGTAGAAATTTCTTACGGTTTCCTCGACGATTTGCCAGTGGCAGTTAGTTCTATGTAATTCGAAGGCTAGTCTGAACGTAAATACATTTTGCACGATCCTTATAGATTGTAAATAGATTCTAGTGTAATTATTGTTAGGACCAAACCAGATAAGGCTCAGGAAGTAAATGCACGTGGTTCAAATGGAGGTTTTGCCGAGGTCATAAGTGCTGGCTGTATGTTTGTTTGTAATTTATAGAACTGTCAAAATGAAATCTACATAACTAGTTATATATTAGTACTACTTTAGCCTTAATCATCTCTTCTTTCTCCTCATCATCACATTGTACTTGTCTCTGTTGCCATATGTAATAGTCATAAGAGTAGATCGTAGATTAGAATATAACTTATTAGCAAGACTGCTCAGTTCGAATTTAATCGTTTTCAGTCATTATTTTAATTAATTAGTAATATAATTTAATCGATTCCGAGCCGTACTACAATTTTGTGATTACAAATTTGTCCTGTGCGTCGAATACCTATATTGTGATTAATTATTACGACTAAGTCTTTGAATAATTAAGAATATAAGGATGAATGAATGAATAATTAAATCTATATTTATGTGTATATAGGGAATTAATTTATTTTTAGATATTTGTATAAAGGAATTAAACGGGGTTGTACAATAGTTGTTTTATAATGAAAGAACTGATTAAATAATTGTTAGAATTATATTTTTATATGATGTTAATGATTTTGTAATGATTGTATAAAGGATGATGACCGGTTACTGTCTCGTTTTTGTACTGTTGAATAAAATCTTGAAATAATACTTTTTGTATTTTTATTTTTTTATCCTTATTGAACACTAGCTTCCGCCTTCCGATTTCGGACTTCAAAAATGATTCAAAATTTTAACTTATTATGTTATTCTGATATGAAAGCTACATTACTGTAAAGTTTCATGAAAATACGTTCAGTAGTTTTTGTGTGAAAGAGTAATAAACATCCTTAAAAACTTTCGCATTTATAATATTAGTAGGATGGTATCAAATTGTGGAATACAATTTATAGAAAACATCTGAGAGATCTATTTGAAAATAAATTGGGTACTTTTTTATGAAATAATGTCATACCTGCTCTATATCTACTACTTTATATTTGCAAATACGCAGATTATCGCCGCTAGCTGTCGCTTTACGGTGGTCATGTCCTGAAAGCAGACTAAAAAAATCCGTAGCATCACTTACTCACGATCTGGGTGATCCTGAGGAATTAGGTGTACAAATTGAAAAATATGAGAAGGATGAAGGGCAACGCATCTGTATAGCCCAGGGGTGGGCAAATACTTTGATAGTCGGGCCACATTGCTGATGAAAATTTGACCTCGGCCCAAACAGTTTTTTTTTCTAATTTGAAGTATAGTTTTTGTAAAATTCTGTTGATGAATTTTTAAACCTACATTTTTTAATTGTCCGAGAGAAAATTTTGGCTCTGGTAATGTGTTTATGTATTGCCTTATATTTTATATAATTTTTTTCATGTATCAACTTATGTTAGACAAAAACTAATATTTGCCTTTTTAATAATAATATATACAATACTTCAGGGGCTAGACAAAATTCTTCGGGCCGCTATTTGCCTAGACCTGCTTCAGCCTATGTGCGGATGTCTATGGACGTCGGTAGTCATGACTGGCTCCGACTGCTCTTTTGTATCCTTATACTAGAAAAAAGGTAGCTTTATTCTGCGGGATTTAAGATGCTTGCCCATTGCCATTAGTCCAACGAGTCGACTATGTTAACTGTTATTTATTACTAACATGGGACGTATCGCTACTAAAAGTCGCAAAACTTGTTGTTACCAAGCCAGTCTCAGGGCAAGTTTCATGCGACAAAACGATTATGAAATTGACATTTATCTAGACGTATACGAGAGGCGAGATACTGTTATACATGTTGAATGTTGCTTATTCTATTATTACCAATTAATTCAAAAGTGTTTTTGTATGTATGTTGTCTTATTGCATTTCTTACCCGCGTAAACTAGACATACATATTCTAGAAAATTACAAATGGCCATGTTGGCTAGCTTATCCTCAATTTTATTGTGGTCTGTTACGCCTCTCTAAAACACTGGAGAAAACCTTGTATGTCTACCATAAAATTTTATTCTAATGAATTTAGATACAGACAAATTAATATTAATTGGCCAGAGATCATCCATCCGTCCATAGTGTCCAACCTGATAGGGTTCCAATGACCTGTGAATAAACATCTGATCATGAAAAATGATAAGATTAAGGATAAGTGTGAGATTCGAAGCTATGTTTATCGATATTTTTCTTTTTCTTCTTTAAACATCCTTTTGTTTCGTTCTGTCCTAAAAATTACAATATATGGCAATAAAAAACTAGTTTAAAAAATATCTGACGTTAATTTATTTTTGTACAATGCTTTTAAATGTGAATAAGGATTTTTTTATAAATATAAAATAAATTATTTATAATCTTTGGCTATAATATGCCTCTTTATATATCCATCTGTTCAACAACATCTTCCTGATTCTTAAATTCTTCTTCCGACATTTCCGCATTTGTACCCGTAATTTTTACATGTTTATTTGCAATTTCGTCCCTGTCTTTCTTTTCTACGTCTTCTTCTAGGTCTTCTATTTCTTTTTCTGTACATTCTATATCCCTTTCTAATTCGTCTATTGCTTTGTCTGTACTTCCTAAATCTCTATATACTCTTTCGGTGTCTGTATCTACTTTATCAATGTCTTTTTCTGTTCGATCATTATCGTCAGCCAAATCTTCAACGTCATCCAAACTGGCTTGACCAGCCTTTAATTCTGATTCACAATAATTATTTTCCAATTTTAACTCTTTAGGACTTTTAATCTTTTCACCGTTTTCTTCTAAACTTTCGTCAATTATTTCTAATCGTGATCTTGAGAAGAAACGATGCAAAGACTCAAGTTTATCTAAAGCTCGTTCACTTCTTTCAGAGTTGGAGCTCAATGATGTATCATCCGTCATACATGCCGAGTCGATACGTTTCGAAAGTTCTGATATGGAATCTGATATTTCAGTTGTTGATGTGGATTTATCAACTTTTAAGACTTTTGGTTTCATCATGGCACTTGGAGGTAAATCAGGTATATTTCTTAAATCTACAAGGCTAATAGATTTTTGGCTAGGGCTTAAATCGAATTCTCTACTATATTCCTCTGTAGATGGTCCAGAACTATCTTCGTCATCTTGATATGATTGTATTTTATCTTCAATGTATCTCATTATTTCTTCAGCGTAAAATCTCGCTTGAGCTATTCGGTCTTCTTGTGTTATTATTTTCTCAAAACATCTAGACGATGTCTCGTCTTCTTCTATAATATCTGATAGTTCAATGCTGTAAGGCAAATATTGAGTAAATGATAATTGCGGTGGTTTTGTATACGAATTGAAATTTTCCGTGTCTTCTTGCTCGCTCATAGTATCATCGAATATCATTTTCAATTCACATACACGTATTACTGCTTCCTCAAAGATAGCTTCTAAATCTGATTTCACATGACTTAAATCGACCATGGTTTCTGATATACGTCTACTTGATTTATCTGAACGCTCTTCCTTTTCTATAACCGTATCTTGCGTATGAGTGAGCGTTGAGTCAGATTTCGTTTTGCTAAAATCACTAAATGTTTCTAACTTACTAATTGTCATATCAGACTTTGATTTTTCTGATAACGACGGTGTCACAGATAGAGATTTTGGTGTTAATTTTTCTTTGCTTTCATACCCATCCATATACTTCAAAAGCATTTCGACTAAGGTTTCACTGCTTTCATCATCAGGAGTTTCATCAATATATGTTAAATTCTTAACATTAACGTTCGATTCAGAGAGACTCATACCTTTCGTATTAATTTCTATTATAGGTTTTTCCCACTTCCTATCGTCTGTTCCAAAAAGGAATTCCATTAATGTAATTTTATTTTCATCTTTTTCCACACAGCCTGTGGTTGCTAAAAATTCAATCAATGTCTCCATTTTGTGTTCCAAATCCGTATTTATTTTAACTGGAACATATCTGCTTTCTTCCGGACTGGGATCGCTTCTAAAACAACTACCAACACTGTTTTTCCTCTCTTCTTTTTGACTTTTCACAATTGTGAAAAAGAAGTCTATGAGGTTAGCAATTCTCCTCTCTGTTCCATCTTCATCGTCTGAACTCAAATCTGACTCTTCTTTAACTAAAGGGCATCTCTTCTCCTCCATTTTCCTCGCGAATACTGTTTCCTGGACCACTTGGAGTAAGTCTCTTGCAAGTCTCGCTGGGGATTTTGTGTCGATTGGTTCATATGTGGCTGGGGCTGAACGGCGTCTGTCTCTGTCTATCCGGAAAAAGTCCCAGAGGGAACCAAGTTCAGAGGAAAGGGAGGCTCGGTGGTTTGCCAATCTTGTACCGAGCCTGCGAAAGACCTGGAAATCATAACATTATGTACTAATATTGGATTAGGAAAGTACGGTATTTCTGATAAGTGATTACAGTTGAAGTTAAGAATATTTTGATTAGTTTTAATTTCAGGTCTCTGGCGGGGCTCGGGGCTTGGTGACCTTGGAGTTCAAAAGAGACCCCTTTTATGGGTACAAAAAATTATCTTAAGTTGCAGCTCGCTTAAGCCCCAACCTGGATCCCGCTTTGCATCTATCTAATTCTGGTGCAATTGATATAGGACCTACATGTGTTTCATGAGCAGAATATGACGTACCTGCCACACTCAGGATCTCCAGGCCCGCAGTTTCCGTAAAGATAATCTCTTAAAGCGAGCCACTTGAGCTGCCAGAGCCTCCGCACTCAGTGACCCACCAGTTTCGCCTTCGGAGTGCACCTGAAAGTTTGGAGTTAAAATTCACCTTTCTTATTTGAAAAAAGATGTTCTTAGTAGCATATGACGTCAAGCGATCAGTCTGAGTGATTTATGCTATCCCAATGGGCTACCGGATTCTCATAAACCACATGAAGCCTTAAGACACTTAGTAAGAGGTAGTACTAAGCTGCATTGTAGCGGAATTGGGCCGGCGCGACTGGGTACCTCTCGCTCACAATACCGGCGTAATGTGAGCGCTGTGCTGTCGCGTTTCGGTTTGTGAGTAGCCGGTCCATTGCGGTGGGTGAAGGAGGTCAACGCATCTTCATAATATGCGGATGTTAATGGGCGTTTTGTCCTCCTGTGCTACGGTGCGACGTCAAACCCATCACTTTTCGCCGGTATCATGTGAGCAAGTGTCAATCATCTCAACGAAGCAGGGCGCGTAGGATAGTAACTAACACTAGGAGATTGTAAAACTATGATAACTAATATTGTGAAGTAACCTCTCTGGTATTTGACCGCCGCGGTGTGTAAGATCTTATGTCCTTGTCGGAGTGACCTTTGGCCCTTCCTATGCCCTTGCCCAGGGGGGTGCTGGATACTCGTCTGAAAACAAAAATAAAAATATTGTCAAATTTTGCAAATGTAAATGCATAATTTTTTGAGAATGTTGGTTGGTCGTCTGCGCTGTTGTATGTTTGTTCATTCTGACTCCTGTGTACAAAGGCTTCCTAGGTGATAGGCGGATTAAAAGACACGCCAATAACTTACAAGGGTGCCCAACCACAGGTCCGCGGGACACAATGTGGGCCAATGCATTGCAATTTGCCCGCCAAGAGTAGTCGTTGTCGGGTCTATAGTTTGCCTTGTGATTTGTGGACCATTAAAAATGTGTGGCCGGCACACTGTCTTGGATGCAAAATTTGGTCCCACTTTCATAAACGTTTGGGCCCACTTGATTTAGGATTTATATTTTGAATGTTATCGGTGTAAGCGCAATATAAAACGAAGACGAGGTTGTTATGAAAATATACCACAAACTAGACAGTAGTGCAGGGTGTGTAAAACGGGGTAATGCAATGGGATTATATTCTAAATCATATAATACGGCTGATATGTGAGTGACTGCGTAATAATTGT
>LUGF01044935.1:29247-43193 GCA_001625245.1 Calycopis cecrops
TTTTCACCAGTATGTGTCAGTTTGTGTATATTTAAATAACGATTTAGAGTAAACTTCTTGTTACAAATATCGCAACTGTATGGCTTTTCACCAGTATGTGTCAGTTTGTGTGTTTTTAAATCATGTTTTTGACTAAACTTCTTGTGAAATCTGTATGATTTCTTTGGCGCTGTAAGCTTCTGCTTATTCACAGATAGAATATTTATTTCTTCAATTTCTTGTTCAACTTTGAGATCCATGTCCACATTTGAGCCTGTGAAAAGTTACAATTTCAACATTTATATACACTTTCATGAAGTGTTCTGACTGATAGAGTTATCTATACTAATATTATAAAGAGGAAACCTTTGTATTTTTGTATTGAATAGGCTCAAAAACTACTGGACCGATTTCAAAATTTCTTTTACCATTACTTAGAGGGATTCTTCCGAATCCGTAAAGGCTATATTTTATCCCGGAAAATAGATAATTCCTGCGGGAAACTCAGTAATCGCGAACGAATTCGCAAGCAACAGCTGGTATTAGATAAAATGAAAATGTTTTTATTCAAAATAGAAGTACAGGAATTACTTTTTGAACATGAACAATTAAATCTACCACCGGTTTAGCCCTAGCCCCGTCCTGAGAACAACCGGCGAAACTAACTTAGCGGGCCTCAAGTTGTGATGAGATGTAAAATTAAAAAATATAAAAATAAAAATACATTTGCATATTATAAATGATATAATACAATACAATTTATGAATTTACAATAATTATGATACAGAAACAGCCTAGGAAGATGGTACTAATCCCAAGATGTGGTATCTGTCATAAAATCTGTTACCTTATAGTATGCCTTACCGCACAAACGCTCTTTAACAACGTTTTTAAATTTATTAATCGAAAGTTTTGGACGCTTTCTGGGATCCTATTCTAGAGGCGTATGCATTGCCCACGAAAAGAAATTCTTTACTTTACTAAGTCTATGAAATGGTATCTCCAATTTATGGCTGATTCTTGTATTTACGAGTATGTTAAGAAAATCATTTTTCGTTCTGAATTCACGAATGTTCTTTCTTACATACAAGACATTGTGTAAAATGTATTGAGAGGAAACAGTCATTTTCTACATATAAAATATTTTTTTCTAGTAGTAGAAAAAATATTGCCTATGGCACAAACAAACATACAGTTTCACATCTATTCTATACATATAATAAATCTGTAGAAGGGTCAATTCTGTACATTGAAAATATTGAAAAAATAAATAGCAGGGGGTGTTACTGGATCGATACCAAACTCAAATATGCGATTAAAAAAATTTTTGTCTGTCTGTCTGTCTGTCTGTATGTCTGTCTGTCTGTATGTTCAGGCATCACGTGAAAACTAACGGTTCGATTTCGATGAAACTTGGTATAATTATACCTTATTATCCTGGGCATAAAATGAGATACTTTTTATACTGGAAAAATATGTAGAAAAAAATAAATCCATCCACGCGAAGACCGACATCCGCGCGGACGGAGTCGCGGAACTAACGGTTCGATTTCGATGAAAGTTGGTAAAATTATACCTTATTATCCTGGGCATAAAATGGGATACTTTTTATCCTGGAAAAATACGTAGAAAAAAAATAAATCCATCCACGCGAAGACCAACATCCGCGCGGACGGAGTCGCGGGCGGAAGCTAGTTTATAATATTAGTATAGATTCTTAACAGGGGAGATACCTGCCACCCGTTGTTGGAAAGATATGAATAATAGCACTATTGAGGAAGCACTCCTTGCTCTCATGACACCACCATAAATAAAACTATGTTGCGCTTTGTGATCTAACGGTGGTACATTTAAGGAGTAAGAAGAAGAGGGAACATGTCTAATTTATAATGATGCGGATGACTATGGATGTTGTTTGTAACTAAAAGTTCCTACCCTCTTAAAATATAAGACAATGTAATTGAGAAATAGTATTATCTATTTGTAGATAACAGGTCATTATTGATTATAAATTAATTTACATTCTAATCCATTTATCCAAGTTCTAAACTAGTCTATCAAATACTATTTATTTATTTAAGGACACTACACTAACAGTACATGCATAAATACAATATAAAAATAAGTTTGGATATAAAAGAAATTCTGATGAGTGCACTTTTACAGGTGCCACAGCATTTGTTGAGTCAGCAAGTAATAAGTAATAATTGCAATGTGAATAGTAATAAGTCAATAAAATTAAATTAAATTGTGTGTTAAATTAAATTAAGGAAATTAAACTTGCAGTTACCTACATGCAAAATATTCAGATTCAAATAAATAAGACAATAATCAAATAAGATAATAAAAACTTAAGTATAATTAGTGTCAAACGATTAATAGGTTAATTAATTATTTGGACCGACATACAACTTTTTATTTAGTATTTTTTATTTTATAATAAAAATTAAGTATTTTTCTTTTGTACTGGCTGAATGAGTCATGAAATATGTCTAAGTCGACAATGACGATGGTAATGGCATTATATCCGGTACACATACGTGCGATCTGTGCTTGTTCGCCTAAATTAGTTCTAGATGGAGGACCGCGCAAAAGCTTGACAATAGGACGACGAGGTAGGTTATATGGGATGTCCATAGATTAATGTTCCAGAAGTTCACAACATTTGGCCTGTCCGTTGACTACTCTGTGCAAAAGGATAAGGTCATGGATCGACCGTCTCTTAAATCATCTGCGTAAAAAGATAAATGGCTGTGTTTTAGGACGAGGGAAATGTCGTTAATGAATAACAGGAACAGGATGGGGCCGAGGTGTGTTCCTTGCGGTATTCCTGAGGTAGCGTGGTATATCCTCGAGTCGTGCCCGTTAATACTCACCACCTGAGTTCTTCCCTCAAGATAAGAGGAAAACCATGCTAACAGTGATCCGAAAATACCGCACGCATCTAGTTTAGATATTAATAGTGAGTGGCTAACTTTGTCAAAGGCGCTGGAAAAGTCAGTGTATATGGCGTCCACTTGTAAACCAGCGTCAATCTCACGTGACAGGTGAGATGTGAATGAGAGAAGGTTAGTCTCAATGGAGCGGCCTTTCCGAAACCCATGCTGTGCATCATTTAGATTTGGTTCAATGTGATATGTTAGCAAGGGGCAGACCAAGGACTCAAACAATTTTGAAAATATTGATAATATTGATATTGGTCTGTAATTTGAGATATTATTTTCATCGCCTTTTTTATAGACAGGGACTACGCGAGCTTTCTTCCAGATTGCAGGAAGTTTACTTACAATTAGTGAACGATTAAAGATGAGATATAGAGGTAATGCCAGTGCAGACCCGCATCTTTTTATAAAGACAGGAGGGATTCTTTGTAGGTGTTTAGTGTTTTTATTTTTGTGATGACGTCTTCGATAGATATGCTGATGCTACCCAACGATTGGAATCCGCAATGAGGAGGAGCATCCCTTATGTTATGGGTGTTAGGCGTATCGGGTGTATTTGTTGATGAGAAATGATTTGCAAACAGGTTAGCGATATCAGGACCTGTGTTTGCGCTAAGCTTTTCGCTTTTCCGTTTATCCTTAATGTGCCGAAAGAACGCTTTAGGATTTTCACGTATATTATCCTCTAGCCTTCTCTTGTAATCGCTATAGCATCGGTGGAGTAATTTTTAACTACGGTTTCGCAGCGTATCGTATTCGAGTTTATCCCTAGGGTTATTGTATTTTAAGAACCTACCCTAAGAAATTTACTTTCCAATTTCAAAACTTTTGTATTTATACAAATTATAAAAATAGTACGGAAAGGTAATTTACGCTATGATACAGACCTACTTTGAGTTTGAGAATGTCTAGACACAGTAGAGTAGTTTGTGCATTGTCTGTGTAGATTCTTCACAGTTTTATTAAATATTGATTTGATTAGCACCTCTTGGCCACCTCAACAGGTCCGGGGTATTTTAATGCATCCCCACTCTCCCGAGGCAGTTGAGGACTTGCATAATGTGGAGTTCTAAGCTAAGGACTCCAGAGCCCATTAGAACCCACTAATTATATTTTACAAAACGTTAATTATATATAACTGTGTGTTCATGGGTCGGCTGTTGGGCTTAAAAGATATTGTTCAATTCTAATAATATGTAGCCTATATTGTTTCTTGATGATAGTTAAGGTACTTTTTGTTATTTTTGTTATTTTAATATGGTACCAAAACAGTGTATGTATGACGCCACCTGGTGGCAGACATGTATAAGTGTCTAATCTATGGAATAAAGCGTTCAGTTCGTCATGTCAACCATTGTTTTAATTACAGGTTATGGGCCCAGCCCTAACCAATTAAATTTTAATTAGTTTCACTGTTGGTTTTGTGATAATAATGTCGTCGAACTATCTAGCAAACGTGCTGAAATTAAAAGGGCGCGAGAATTATGATGATTGGTGTTTTGCTGCACAAAATGTATTGGTGTTAGAAGGCATGGCGGCGTGCATACAAGAAGAGCTACCGGCAATGGCGTCAGCGGCAGAATTAGCAAACGATGCGAAGGCTAAGGCAAAGCTTGTGTTGACCATCGATCCATCACTATACGTGCACATCAAGCAAGCAGGAACAGCGTATGAATTGTGGAATACTTTAAGAACATTGTTCGATGATTCCGGCTACACACGGAAGATAAGTTTATTACGAAATCTTATCAATATAAGGTTAGAAAACTGCGAGTCGATGACACAGTATGTGACTCAGATCGTGGAAACGGGTCAGCGACTACAAGGCACAGGATTTAAAATAACCGTTGAGTGCATTGATGTTAGCAGGATTACCAGAAAAATATGCACCCATGATCATGGCCATAGAACATTCCGGCATTGAGGTTAGTGCAGACGTCATAAAAATAAAATTGATGGACATGTGTTTGGAGGTTGGTACTACTTCCGGCTCCGACAGTGCATTTGTTGCGAAAGGAACGCATCGATCGAAAAATGGCGTCACTAGAAGTGGCCATAGTCAATCTTATTCGCAAACTCATTCATTAGAAATGTCACCAGTGTCAAAGAAACCTATTAAATGTTTTCGTTGTAAACTAAGCGGACACTATAAAAATCAGTGCCCACAGGCTGAATCAGTGAAAAGAAAGCAGACGAATGCGTTTAATGCATTTTTTCTTACCGGAAAATTTAATCGAGATAGCTGGTACATTAATAGCGGAGTAAGTAAACACATGACAGCGTGTAAACATAACCTAGTAAATGTTTCGGATATGCTTGAAACCAAAGAAATTATTATCACAGACCAGACGAAAGTTCCCGTGCAGTGTTCTGGCGACGTAAACATCTTCACAGTTGTGAACGAAGTGGAATATGACGTCGTAGTGAAGGATGTTTTGTATATACCAGAGTTGACCACCAACTTGCTATCTGTGAGTCAGTTGATTAGTCATGGCAACAATGTAGTCTTCAAGGAGAATGTTTGCTATATATATAATCAACAGAAGGAACTCGTTGGGCAAGCAGAATTAGTTGATGGGGTGTACAGGTTAAGAACATTACAGTCACAGACAGAACAATCATTAGCAGCAACAGCAGTAGCATCGAGTGATATAAGGCATCGACGCTTGACACATATAAACAGTGACAGTTTAAACAAAATGAAGAATGGTGCTGTAGAAGGAATATCATTCCCAGAAAAAGCAAACATGAGTAAATCTTCATGCACTACTTGTTGTGAAGGCAAGCAAGCCAGACTACCGTTCCAGCATAGTACGTCAAAGACTGAGGATGTACTGGAGGTGATTCACGCAGATGTAGGAGGTCCCATGGAAAAACTATCCATTGGAGGATCCAGATATTATGTTTTGTTTGTGGATAATTACAGCAAGATGGCATTCGTGTATTTTATGAAAGAGAAAAGTGAAGTTCTAAAATATTTTAAGGAGTTTCAAACGATGACAGAAAAACAGAAAGGTAAAAAGATTAAAATTCTAAGAACAGATAATGGAGGTAATCTTGAATTTGAGAAGTATTTGAAGGAGAGAGGAATTGTTCATCAAAAGATAAACCCTTACACTCCCGAACAAAATGGTTTGTGTGAAAGGTTGAACAGGTCAATAGTGGAAAAGGCCAGGTGTATGATTTTTGATGCCAGTTTAGACAAAAAGTTTTGGGCAGAAGCCGTTAATACTTCAGTATATCTAAGGAATCGATCTGTTTTCAAGGGTCTAAATAATAAAACGCCATATCATGTGTGGACAGGTAAGAAACCTGATATAAGCCACCTACGTATATTTGGGAGTAAGGTGATGGCATTCATCCCGAAGCAGAAACGTTTGAAATGGGACAAAAAATCTAAGCAGCTGATTTTGGTCGGTTATGCAGAAAATGTGAAGGGATATAGGGTGTATGACCCTAGTACTAATTCTGTAACGACTAGCAGAGACATTATCATCATGGAAGCTACCAGTGATCCAGATATGATCCAAATACCCATAGAATGCGAGGCTACAGCGGAGGATAATGAGTCTGAGGAGGAAAGTTACATCTCAGAAGATGGAGAAGAAAATAGAGGAGATGAGACATACATACCAGATATAGAAGCTTCTTCGGTAAGTACTTCTAGTGAAAGTTTCTTTGATACAGCTTCAGATTCAGAGATCACATTGGTAGATTTAAATCAACAGCAATCTAGACTAAAGCGAGTAATACGTCCACTAGATCGTTATGGATTTAATAATTTATGTATTGCAGAGTGTGAAGACTACAATGATAAAGAAATAACAGATATAACACTCAAAGAAGCTCTAAATGGGCCAGAAAATGAAGTCTGGAGAGCAGCAATGAAGGAGGAATTGAATTCTTTTGAAGAAAATAATGCCTGGGAGCTTGTCGACCATCCTTTTTTATGGTATAGAAGGGCAAACGAGCAGTCGGAGCCATTTTCATGACTACCGACGCCCACAAACATCCGCATAGAGGCTATACAGATGCGCTGCCCTCCTTTCTCCTCCCACCTCCATGGGCCACCGGCTACTTACACACCGCACGAAACGCGTCAGCACAGCTGTCACTTTACGCCGGTCTCATGTAAGCGAGAGGTACCTCCCCGGTCGTGCCGGCCCAATTCGACTGCATGCAAGCATGCAGTGTGGCACTACCTCTTCCTAAATCATCCTACCTCATCCTCAAGACAGTTCAGTAATTCAGTGCAAGTGGGTATTCAAAAAGAAAAATGACTGTGCAAATAATGTGCGTTATCGAGCAAGATTAGTGGCAAAAGGTTTCTCACAGAAACCAGGTGTTGACTTTCATGAGACATTTTCCCATGTACTTCGGTATTCAACATTAAGACTATTATTAGCTTTGGTAGTTAAGCTAAACTTAGATGTCAGTCATTTGGATGTAATTACTGCCTTTTTGAATGGTTTTTTGACTGAAACTGTGTACATGAAAAAACCTATTATGTTTGATTGTAAAAATGGTAGCGATAAGAAAGTGTTAAAACTTAAAAGAACTATATATGGTCTCAAGCAGTCTTCCAGAGCATGGTATCAAAGAGTCAATGATTATTTAATTCATTTAGGCTATAAAAAGTCTAATTATGAGCCTTGTTTATTTACAAAGTCTAAAGATAATGTCAAAATAATAATAGCATTATTTGTAGATGATTTTTTTGTATTCTCAAATTGTACCAAGGCTACAGAACAGTTAGTTCAGGAATTGAGTAATAAATTTAAAATTAAATATCTAGATCAAGTGAAACAATGTTTAGGCTTAAGGGTTAAAATAACTAAAGATAAGATAACTCTTGATCAGGAACAATATATAGAGAATTTGTTAAAGAGATTTAATATGTCACACTGTAAAACTGTAAAAACTCCAATGGAGATAAACTTAAGATTAGAAAAATCAGAAAATGTTTGTCATATGTATCCTTATCAGCAACTTATTGGACTTATGTATCTAGCGGTTTTGACTAGACCAGATATTGCATATAGTGTTAGTTATCTTAGTCAATTTAACAATTCATTCAATGAGACTCACTGGAAACATGCAAAAAGATTATTAAAGTATTTAAAAAATACAAAAAAATATGGTCTTGTTTTTAGAAAAGATAATTCTTATATTGAAGGCTTTGTAGATGCAGATTGGGATTCAGACTCAGTAGATAGAAAGTCTTATTCTGGTTACTGTTTTAAATTGTCAAATACTGTAGTATCCTTTGAATGTAGAAAACAGAGAAATGTAGCTTTGTCTAGTACCGAAGCGGAACATATTTCTATGTCTGAGGCTAGCAAAGAAGCTATTTATTTAAAGAATTTGTTAGGTGAAATTGTTGGTAAGTCTGATCCTATAGTTTTGTATAATGATTGTCAAAGTGCCCAAAAATTAGTTTCGAATCCTATGTATCATAGAAGGTCAAAGCACATAGATATAAGATACCACTTTGTTAGAGAAGCTGTAAGTAATAACTTTGTAAAAATTTCATATTTGCAAACTGCTGAAATGCCAGCTGACATTCTGACAAAAAGTTTGGGTTCTATAAAACATTACTATCTCATGAAAAAATTAGGTATTTTGCCTGTTGTATAAATTAATATAAGTTTATATTTTCTGATTTTGTTAAGCGGAGGTGTTATTTTTGTTATTGTAATATGGTAACTAATGGTGCCTAATCTATGGAATAAAGCGTTCAGTTCGTCACGTCAACCATTGTTTTAATTACAGTTTTGTAGTCAATTCAATACAAGGATACATCGAAACCATTCCTGTTTTAATATAAAGTACCTGGTTGACCGAGCTTCGCTCGGATAAAAAATAAAAAGACGGAATTCCGCCATCTATTGAGGAGTAAAAAAACCATAATTATATATAATATAATATAGATGGCGCTGATATTATATATTATTATATCTTGAGAACCGAGCTTTTCTCGAACTTGTGACCTTGATAAATCGATTCCTTGAGCCGAAAAACCCCTAATCTGTAACTTTCATGAAAATCGTTGGAGCCATTTCCGAGATCCTGATTACACATATACAGTGTAAACTCTTTATAACGTTTTCCTTTATAACGATAAACTCCCTATAAGGTAGAAGTGAGCACAACTTGGTTGGTTTGCGTTAAAACCCACATATTGATACACTCTCTGTAGCGATACACCCATTCTCTATTACAAAGAAATGTGTGTGAAATTTTTAGACAGCAAATATTTATTATCGGTATTATTGTTTATTTTATGTTTTTGTTATCCTTAATTGCCTTAAACATGTGCAGCATGACGCATTATTTTCTCGGAAGTGATCAATATGCTCAGGCCCTTGAGTTTCGTTATAAAGAGTTTACACTGTATATATAAATATACAAGAATTGCTTGTTTAAAGATATTAGATATAGGAGTATAGATTACTAGATCTCCTGTATCTTACGTTTTGTAGATCACAACTCATAACAGATTCAATGCTACACATACAATAAGAGTCTTTTAAAGAGTAATGTTATTAATATTCATCAAGGTATGAAAATATATTTATTTTAATTTCAAGAATATTTATATGTTATAAATTAATTATAATTATAAATTTTAATAATAATTATAAACATAAATTATAATAATTAATATCATAAATGAGAAAGTTGTAAAGTATGTTTGTTTGTTACTTATTCATGCAAAAACTGCTGAACCAAATTTCATGAAATTTGGCACACAAATAGAAAGTAACTTGGATAGTTTTTATCCCGAAAAAATGATCCTATGGGTTGCCATAGAATGTTTTTCTATTTACCAAGGGATAGAAATGTATGCAGGTGAAAACACGGGGTGCAGCTAGTTTCACTTTACAATTAGCATTACTTACAATCTGCATTTTCTCTCTTAACTTTTGGCTCTTGCTTCATGGCCACAGAGTGATATGGAATCGGAGTATTCAAAACCTTAACTGTGGTAAGCTGTACCAATGGTGGGTATTCAACCTGATGAAAGGATAATATTGTTTATATAATTGACATAATGTTATTACACTTAAATATAATATGTAGTTACTATGAATTGATAAATTTATGGAAAGAATATGTAACATTTGCATAAAATTTCATGCACCTGAAGATTTTCATCTTTGAATCCCATCTGAATGTTTTGAGCTTGATTAATCAAATTGTTACATTGTTGCAATTTTGTATGACACATCCAACACAATCTGTGTGGATAGCTTTGTGTCTGTGCCTGTAAACAGAACTATATTTATTACATTATCATACAAATACAATACTTCAGGTTGGCATTAGAATACATCTACACGAAAATTAAGGTTTTGAGGGTTGGATTATATAGATTTAGGCTTTCCAAGATCAATAATACTAGTCCTAGCATGCGGAAATGTTTAGTTTATTTTATATGAATTTTTGAAGTTATGTGAAATGGGACGACATTTTTTCCAAAAAAAGTGTATTATATAACACATTTATACCAATAAATTAGGGGAGGGAGAGCTTGACCTCCTGAATTCGATGGTGGTTGTCGTTTTTCTTGGAATTGACCCCTTGACCCCCCAGGGGTCAAAATATAAAATCGTCTAAAAACCCCTTATTTTTGCCGGACATGAACTGGGGATCATTTTTGGGGTCGACCCTCACTGGACCCCCCTGTGATTTTTAAAATTTTAGAATCATACTTGGATGGGTTAGGTTAGGTTAGACTATATTTATACACAGTGAGCGAGCGAGCCTAGTGGATTGGCAAATCCTTATTTTTGCAGGACATGAACTGGGGATCATTTTTGATGTCGACCCTCACTGAACCCCCCTGTGATTTTTTAAATTTTTTGAGTTTTAGAATCATACTTGGATGGGTTAGGTTAGGATTGACTATATTTATACACAGCGAGCGAGCGAAGCGAGCGAGCCTAGTGGATTGGCTAATCCTTATTTTTGCAGGACATGAACTGGGGACCATTTTTGGGGTCGACCCTCACTGGACCCCCTGTGATTTTTAAAATTTTTTGAGTTTTAGAATCATACTAACGTTAGCATAGCATACTAAGTGGTTATTTTTTTTATTTGCACTCAATACACTTGCTGTCAGAAGAAAGATATTTAGTTTTTTAAGAATTTTAGTAATAAAAATAGAAGGTATTAGGATCACATCTATTATTATGTGTTTTATGGATTTCCATACATTATGAAGTTAGTTTGGTTTTTTTGCTATAACTTTTTTTTAATGTGTTTCCGCACCTAGGGACTTTAGGGTGGGCATGTGGGGGACCCCCCACCCCCCGCTCTCCCTCAAAACGTATATTGTGTAGATGTATTCTAATGCAACCCCAAAATGTATTCATCAAGTTTAAAAAATTACAGAATTTACCTTAAAGTCTGTTATTACTTCATACAGGCAGTGTACAGATGTTTCTGTTATATTATAAGTTTTAACATTTACAGTAAAACATAATAAGCAGGTGCCGGTAGTCATTTTAAAGCTATGTTAACATTCAATTATGCACTGTTAAAATATTCTATATAAAAACGTAGTATAATATTTTTATGATTTCATAAGTTTCATACTTTAAATTTCATTGAAAAAGAATTATTTCCAATTTAAAAAATGGGGTTGGCATTTGAATACGTCTGCACGAAAATTAGGGTTTTGAGGGTTGGATTATATAGATTTAGGCTTTCTAAGACCAATAATACTAGTCCTAGCGTGCGGAAATGTTTAGTTTATTTTATATGAATTTTTGAAGTTATGTGAAATGGGACATTTTTTCCAAAAAAAGTGTATTATAATTTTTAAGATGATTTAGAAAAAACGTAATGTTGACGGAACGGAACTTTTATTCACGAGCGAGCGAAGCGAGCGAGTATAGTGGGGTCAGTAGACCCAAACTTGCTCCTTTAGGTTAGAAGGTTTAGGGACTTTAGGGTGGGCATGGGGGGGACCCCCCCTCCCCCCTCCACTCCCCCTCAAAACGTATATCGTGCAGACGTATTCAAATGCAACCCCAAAAAATGTAAGCAAATATTTATGAAGGTATAGTTGTATAGATAATGTAATAATCATAAAGAAATTAGTGATTTTGATCCGTGATCACCATCGCATTCATAAAATAAACACGACAAGCTCTTTAGAAATGTAGATTTAATTGTCGACTTAATGAGTATTTTTTTAAATGTTAACATTGAATTATAATAAATTATTATTTATTATTAAATAGAAATACGAAACACTTGTTTATTATTAATTATTGTATTAGTCTCACAAACTATATAGATTACTCTGCTCTGCGAATGAAAATGTTGTTTATCTCAAACGGGTAAAAGTGTTCTGTCATCTGTGTCTCAAACTGTCAAGTGTCAGGTCTTGAAAATGTCTGTAGTCTGCTGTCAAGAATGTCAAACAAGTATTTTTTTTAATGTTCTTCTACTTTATACGTTAAGATTGTTGATTATGATGCATTAAAAGGCAATTTTGTTGAAGTTCGTATGGAAAAAGAATTATTTTTATAATTAGTACAACTTGGATGTATATATTATATAAATGGTTTGTAATTCTTACGGATCTAGAAGGGACTTTTAAATATATTTTAGTTAATAGTACCGGGAATCAATTCAGTTTCAATTTTTAATAAAGCAACAATATCTGCTAACCGACGTCTTTGAAATTGGAATTACTTCCTACTCCTCCTACTTTTCTTCTGATTAAATTCGTTGCGGGTCCCAAGACAGATTTAGCTTTTCCCTCGGGCTCCCTGCGATCATATCAAAGGGTCAAGTGTGGTTGCCGCTGTCGATCCTGGCGACACAGGAGTAGCAGCGGTGGGAACGAGTGGTGGGCCAAAGCCCGTATATAACCGACGTCTTTTATATAGAATTAAAAGATAGACTCTTCTAGCTCGACTCATAACTCGGGTCATATTTGTTACATTTAAATTGAAGATGTTTAATATTTTTTTTTTTTTTTTTTTTCATGTGTATTATATTGAGGACTCGAAATTTGGGAGCATTACTCCAAGGAGGTACGAATATACGATCAGTAGAGAATTTTGAGCACTTTGATATCTTTAAATTGTATACTCATTCTAATAATGAATCCTAATAAATAAAGCAACAATATCTGCTAACCGACGTCTTTTATACAGGGTTATTTTTTGGTCACCGGCCAAATTTTCAGGTTTGGTTCAGAATCAATAATACATTCTATTTATGAAATAAAAAATATTAAAAAAATAATTAGATACAATTACTTTGTCCCATGTTGTAAAATATATTTCTTGGTCACCACGTGCACCACGCTCGCGACTCGCGGTAGCCCGAGGTCACTGACCTTGAAGTCGATACATTTCGTGTCGTAACAACAATTCGATGTATTTTTAAGGACCATTTGAAATAGATTTTTATTTAGTAAAATATTATAATTAGACGATAAGATTTAAAACACACTCTTGGAATGATGTCTACTCCCTTATTTTAAAATTTGGCCGGTGACCAAAAAATAACCCTGTATAGAATTAATAGATAGACTCTTCTAGCTCGACTCATATTACTCGGGTCATATTTAATACATTTAAATTGAAGATGTTTAATAATTTATTTATTTATTTATTTAATTTTTTTCATGTGTATTATATAGAGGACTCGAAATTTGGGAGCATTACTCCAAGGAGCTACGAATATACGATCAGTAGAGAATTTTGAGCACTTTGATATCTTTAAATTGTATACTCATTCTAATAATGAATCCTAATAGTTTGTAAGTCTTGTTTATAAACTACTTTAAATTAATTAATAAACTTTACACAAGTTTTTTGCAAGTCTTTTGCAATCATTGAAAATTTTACATAAATTGTTTACCTTGGTTACAATGTCATACCAAAAAACGTTTTACTTAGATCGAATATCGATCTTCGCGGTCCACTTGGTTATATTATTACGTCGTGTAAACGTTAAACATTTTTTGTAAGTTTCCGCGATTTGCAAGAAACCTTGTTT
>LUGF01044935.1:46178-63180 GCA_001625245.1 Calycopis cecrops
CTTCTGCACAGTCTTCAACTACACACTTTCAGTTTTAACGGTACAGATTTATCTATTCATATTTTCGTTAGATAATAGATAAATTGTACAGTTCAACTGTTTGTTCCACAGAAGTTATGATTTATCTGCACAGTTCGACTGTACAAAAAAATCGCACAGCTAAAACAGAACGTGTATAGCGGCTATAATATAAAATGATTAAAGGAAATTAGTGATACTGAACTTTTGAAGCAATGCAGCGACTATCTATGATAGTAGGAGCATCATGTGATATTGATGGACATGAATTGTTCGAAAAACTGAATATGTTCATCCGTGTGTATGAAGGAAACGACGACATTATCTCGGTGCTAAAATACCTAATAGAAAGTAAACTGGCTGAAACTGAAAACACTGAAATCTACCATACTATCGAAATAGTCCTGAGAATTATTGCCACCACACCTGTTACAGTTGTGTCTGCTCAAAGGAGTTTTTCGAGACTCAAAATTATTAAAACGTATTTAAAGAATTCAATGACTCAAGATCGGCTTTCTGCCCTAGCTATTCTATCAATAGAAAATGACATAGGGTAGCTCATTCCTTATATTATTGTGAATTAATTAAAGATTTTAAAAGCCGAAAACGTCAATTTTAAAATTTATCATCTCTCTATTAATTGTTCAATTGATAAATCATTAACAAATGTAAAATATTTGTAAACTAAAATTTTATTTATTTGTTTATCTATAGAATTTCTCATTAAACGTAATAAATACCCTAAACCAGAACTACTTTCGCAACGCAGAATTTTCACGTAAGATATACAGGGTTAGTTTTTGGTCACCGGCCAAATTTTCAGATTTGATTCAGAATCGATAATACATTCGATTTCTGAAATAAAACAAATAAGAAAAATAATATAAAAAATATTTTTGTCCCGTACGAAAATAAATACCGTGTAGGTAGCAAAATTGACCATAGCCGCAGCGGCTGCACGCAGTGGATACGAAACACAATCAGCTGTTGAGGTCAACACACTCTTCGGGTACTAATGCGTGTAGGTATATTTGCGGACCGTTTCAAATCGATGTTTATGTAACAAAATATTACAAATAAGACGATAAAATTAAAAAACACCCTTGAAATGATGTTTATTTCCTTATTTTTAAATATGGCCGGTGACCAAAAACTAACCCTGTGTACAAGGTTGATACAAGCGAGAGGCATTAAATTACCATATTTACTTTAAGTGCCTACAGTTAATCCGAAACTATTAAAAATAAGTTTAAGACGAGTATACGAAAATACTTTTTTCAAACAAGTTAAACAGCGAAAAAACATAAACATACTTTGTACCGGCTCGTACAGCGAACGGCAACTTCGTACGGGGTGAATGACCCCGGCCAGTCATAGTCGGCGATCAGCTGCGATACAGCGTGTACCAAGTGAGAAAAAACTTTAAAAAATTCCTGTAACTAATTTATTGCTCCGACTGATCTGATTTTTGTTGTGTAGCCTGGAAATAATGCACTAAATATGTGGTTTCATTTAATCCCTCTCGCTTGTTTCAAGCTTGTATAAAATAGGGCCTCGCAAAGAACTGCCGCCCGGGGCCTCGCAAAGAACTGCCGCCCGGGGCCTCGCAAAGAACTGCCGCCCGGGGCCTCGCAATGGGTAAGGCCGCCGCTGGCATTACTTAACTATAGTTTGTTGTGTAGTATACATACCGCCTAGTTCTTATGATGGTAGGTACATTTTATTCAATCAATAAACTTCTAGAATACTTATGCACCGAATTTTCTGAATACAAAATCATAAAACTTGGTGATTTTAACTTAAAGTCCATGAGTAAAAACGCTAATCTGCAATTTGCCAATATGCTTTTTGCACCTTAAATCAAATGAATACTATTGTTATTCTGGAAGTATGCTAGATCTAGTACTGTGCAACTTCCCTAACGATATTTATTTGTCTGAAGACATACTACCGCTTGTTCCTATGGACAATTATCATCCCCCTATTTTATGGTGTATCTTATTATTATATTATATATATTATATTATATATATATTATATTATATCCAGGAATATGAGGTGAATGGAAAATAAGTATCGGGTTATGAGGCTGCTAATGCCTTTGCCGCGTATTTCCAATCTATTTACTTACCCCAACAACCTAATTTTAACATGGATAGGGTATTTACTGACGCGGACAAATCTTCTTCGCGGGTGTCATTCGACCACATTATATCGGAGTCCGACATACGAGCCTCAGTTAAGAGTATGCCCTGGGCTCTGTGGGACCGGACGGTGTGCCTCCCTACTTATTAAAGACTGTGTCTCAGTATTTTTTAAACCTCTCCATTACATCTACAACCTGTCAATTTCAAATAATATATATCCGACATCAAAGATCCGACATTATGGAAAAAGTCACGAGTCACACCTGTCCCTAAGAGTGGTAGTAACACTAGGATAGATATAATCACCGCGCTATTGCTATCATATCAGGGTTTGGAAAGGTACTGGAAATTATTCTGAACTCCCACATCACAACTCAAATAAGATCACGACTGTGCGATCCGCTACATGGCTTCAGTACCTACCTGTCGATCGACCACGACCAATCTCATCAACTTTGTAGACTACACGGCAAAAGCATTACACCAAAGAAGGCAAGTTGACGTCGCCTACTTCGACTCCAAAAAAGCTTTTGACCGTGTTAATAATGAAATACTTTTAAATAAATTTTGGAAACTTGGTTTTACGCCCAAGTTATTAAAATACTTTGCCAGCTATTTATCCGGACCTGTCCAGTATTGTACATTTGGGACGAATACGTTCAGACCATTACTTTATATACTCCGGAGTAAGTCAAGGAAGTATTTTGGGATCTTTTTTTTTATGATAAAGGAGGGCAAACGAGCAGCCGGAGCCATTTTCATGACTACCGACGCCCACAAACATCCGCATAGAGGCTATACAGATGCGCTGCCCTCCTTTCTCCTCCCACCTCCATGGGCCACCGGCTACTTACACACCGCACGAAACGCGACAGCACGGCTGTCACTTTACGCCAGTCTCGTGTAAGCGAGAGGTACCTCCCCGGTCGTGCCGGCCTAATTCGACTGCATGCAAGCATGCAGTGTGGCACCACCTCTTTCCAAATTACTATGGATCTACTCAATTTTTAATAATGATTAACGATCTGCCAGAGATACTAAATTAAGCACAATGCCTCATGTTCGCAGATGACTTGAAATTATTTTTAAACGTAGAAAACGTGTCGGACTGTGAAGTGTTGCAAAGCGAATAGACAATTTGTGCCTCTGGTGTCAGAAAAATCAATTAGTTTTAAATATTACAAAATGCAAAATTATGACCTACACGAGATCTCGGTCGCCGATATTATATTCCTACAGTGTAGGGGTTGATGCGATAAATAGGGTAATAATATTCGCGATTTGGGGTTGTATTTCGACTCTTCATTGACCTTTTGTGAACATATTAAACACATTTGCCAAAAGCCTACAAAGCTCTTGAATTTGTAATAAGACAGACCTCTAGGATTAAAAATAAATCACGTATTATGGTTTTGTATTAGAATAGAATAGAAAACAATTTATTCAGTGCTCATAAAAAATTACAAAAACAAAATGCACCACAAAATATACAAAATAAATACTAGTTTACAAAAGAGAAAAAAAAACAAACCAATAAGAACAATTTTAGTGAATGTTAAACAAAAAACAATTTAACTACTTGTCACAAATGCATGCACAGTGATGCAATGTGAGGAGCACTGAAATGGACGTCACTCGGCATAAAACGAAGAATTTGGGTTCTCCGCACCGATTTTCAGTGACGTCCGAAAAAGGTAAGACGGAAGGCAGTGACGAATTCCAACCAGCGCCGGATTAACCGCTCTGCCGCGGACACAGCGGTGCGAATTGCGGCGCGGCGAGCGGCGAGGTGAGCGGCAAGACGTGACATACAAAATGTATGCGCCATGCCACGGCCACAGCGGTGAGATTTGCGGCGCGGCGAGCGGCGAGGCAATACTCGACGCGCGAGTGAGAGAGAGACAGACGATCCGCTCACCGCGCCGCAATTCGCACCGCTGTGTCCGTGGCCAGGCCGTTAGTTCTGGCGGGGCCCGGGGCTGGGAGTAAAAAAGGGGTCCTTATTGGACACAAAAATGATCGACATAATATAATATCGCAAAAAGAATAGTATAATTACTTGTACTTTGATTACCAAAAGAATACCAAGCACAAACAGAACAAAAATAATACACAACATATACCTTCATAATTTTAACTGGTAATTAAATTAAATTAAATTTTAACAGATAGCATATATATATAATATTGTATAAAGATTCATAGGTAATAGGTATAGGCGATTATTGTTATTGAAAGTTATAATTCATATTTTGTAATAAATAGGTTGTAGTATACTTGTAGAATATATAAAATACGCGTGTATATAGGTAATTAATATAAGGAAGATGTAAGTGTAGGTTAAGTTTATTACCTAATGATTAATATGTACATAATTATATTACTTTTGTGTATAATCAAAGTTCGAATTATTTTTCTCTTTTTAGTAAAGTTTTGTTTCATTGAGTTCAGCTTAATTTTCTTTTTAATAATTTTGTGTTTTTTTTTAGTTTACTCTTTGAAGCGGGTTTTTTTTGTTAAAAATTATTTAACATTGTAGAGGTTGTGCAGATGCTGCCATCGTATCTGTAGAACCTTCCTTCCACCCCTCTAGTGTCACCGGACCTCACGAAACGTGACAGCATTGGTAACGCTTTACGTGTGAGCGAGAGGTACCTTCCCGGTCGTGCCGGACCAATTCGGCTGCAATGCTGCATGCCTCTTGTACTAGTCACAGGCGTTATCCTCAAGGAAGCCATTCCTTTAGGGCTGACTAAGTTAATGTGCCTGTATCCCTGTTGGGTGAGGTTTTCCAAACATATTTCACCACCACCACCAAGTTTCTATAGCCATTACGTCAGTTGATTATTTTAAGAAGAAAAATCTAATTTACGTAAATCTCATTTTTAACACTTGGTGCGACAAGTCTACATTTATATTCCGCTACAGCGTGAGTTCAATGGTATACTGTTTGGCTTATTGCCAGAATGTGTCAGTTTGTGTGTATTTAAATGATGTTTACGAGTAAACTTCTTGTTACAAATATCACAACTGTATGGTTTATTACCAGTATGTGTCAGTTTGTGTGTATTTAATTGATGTTTTTGAGTATACTTCTTGTTACAAATATCACAACTATATGGTTTATTGCCAGTATGTGTCAGTTTGTGTGTATTTAAATGATGTTTACGCGTATACTTTTTGTTACAAATATCACAACTGTATGGTTTAATACCAGTATGAGTCAGTTTGTGTATATTTAAATAGGATTTTTGAGTAAACTTCTTGTTACAAATATCACAACTATAAGGTTTATTGCCAGTATGTGTCAGTTTGTGTATATTTGATTGTTGGTTCGTAATAAACTTCTTGTTACAAATATCACAACTGTATGGTTTGATACCAGTATGTGTCAGTTTGTGTCTATTTAAATCACCTTTTTTAGTAAACTTCTTGTTACAAATATCACAACTATATGGTTTGTTGCCTGTATGTATCAGTTTGTGTGTACTTAAATAGGATTTTTGAGTAAACTTCTTGTTACAAATATCACAACTATATGGTTTAACATCAGTATGTATCAGTTTGTGTATATTTAAATTTCGTTTTACAGTAAACTTCTTATTACAAATATCACAACAGTATAGTTTTTCACCAGTATGTGTCAGTTTGTGTGTATTTAAATAATGTTTTGTAGTAAATTTCTTGTTACAAATATCACAACAGTATGATTTATTACCAATATGTGTCAGTTTGTGTCTATTTAAACTGCGTTTTTGAGTAAACATCTTGTTACAAATATCACAACAGTATGGTTTATTGCCAGTATGTGTCAGTTTGTGTGTATTTAAATTGGATTTTTGAGTAAACTTTTTGTTACAAATATCGCAACAGTATGGCTTTTCACCAGTATGTGTCAGTTTGTGTATTTTTAAATCATGTCTTTGACTTAACTTCTTGTGAAATCTGTATGATTTCTTTGGCGCTGTAAGCTTCTGCTTATTCACAGATAGAATATTTATTTCTTCAATTTCTTGTTCTACTTTGAGATCCATGTCCACATTTGAGCCTGTGAAAAGTTACAATTTCAACACTTATATACACTTTCATGAAGTGTTCTGACTTGTAGAGTTATCTATACCAATATCATAAAGAGGAAACCTTTGTATTTTTGTATGTTTGTATTGAATAGGCTCAAAAACTACTGGACCGATTTCAAAATTTCTTTTACCATTACTTAGAGGGATTCTTCCGAATCCGTAAAGGCTATATTTTATCCCGGAAAATAGATAATTCCTGCGGGAAACTCAGTAATCGCGAACGAATTCGCAAGCAACAGCTAGTATTAGATAAAATGAAAATGTTTTTATTCAAAATAGAAGTACAGGAATTACTTTTTGAACATGAACAATTAAATCTACCACCGGTTTAGCCCTAGCCCCGTCCTGAGAAGAACCGGCGAAACTAACTCAGCGGGCCTCAAGTTGTGATGAGATGTAAAATTAAAAAATATAAAAATAAAAATACATTTGCATATTATAAATGATATAATACAATACAATTTATGAATTTACAATAATTATGGTACAGAAACAGCCTGGGAGGAGGGTACTAATCCCAAGATTTAGTATCTGTCATAAAATCTGTTACCTTATAGTATGCCTTACCACACAAACGCCCTTTAACAACTTTTTTAAATTTATTAATCGAAAGTTTTTGACGCTTTCTGGGATCCTATTGTAGAGGCGTATGCATTGCCCACGAAAGGAAATCTTTACTTTACAGTTAAGTCTATGAAATGGTATCTCCAATTTATGCCTGTTTCTTGTATTTACGAGTATGTTAAGAAAATCATTTTTCGTTCTGAATTCACGAATGTTCTTTCTTACATACAAGACATTGTGCAAAATGTATTGAGAGGAAACAGTCATTTTCTACAAATAAAATATTTTTTTCTAGTAGTAGAAAAAATATTGCCTATGGCACAAACAAACATACAGTTTCACATTTATAATATTAGTATAGATTCTTAACAGGGGAGATACCTGCCACCCGTTGTTGGAAAGATATGAATAATAGCACTATTGAGGAAGCACTCCTTGCTCTCATGACACCACCATAAATTAAACTATGTTGCGCTTTGTGATCTAACGGTGGTACATTTAAGGAGTAAGAAGAAGAGGGAACATGTCTAATTTATAATTATGGATGTTGTTTGTAACTAAAAGCTCCTACCCTCTTAAAATATAAGACAATGTAATTGAGAAATAGTATTATCTATTTGTAGATAACAGGTCATTATTGATTATAAATTTATTTACATTCTAATCCATTTATCCAAGTTCTAAACTAGTCTATCAAATACTTAGTTTAGAAACCTTAATTTACTTTCTAATTTCTTAACTTTTGTATTTATACAAAATAAAAAAATTGTACGGTAAGGTTATTTACCCTATGATACAGACCTACTTTGAGTTTGAGAATGTCTAGACACAGTAGAGTAGTTTGTGCATTGTCTGTGTAGATTCTTCACAGTTTTATTAAATATTGATTTGATTAGCACCTCTTGGCCACCTCAACAGGTCCGGGGCATTTTAATGCATCCCCACTCTCCCGCGGCAGTTGAGGACTTGCAAAATGTGGAGTTCTAAGCTAAGGACTCCAGAGCCCATTAGAACCCACTAATTATATTTTACAAAACGTTAATTATATATAACTGTGTGTTCATGGGTCGGCTGACCCATGAACACTTTGTTGGGCTTAAAAGATATTGTTCAATTCTAATAATATGTAGCCTATATTGTTTCTTGATGATAGTTAAGGTAGTTTTGTAGTCAATTCAATACAAGGATACATCAAAACCTTTCCTGTTTTTAATATAAGTATAGTAGTATAGATTACTAGATCTCCTGTATCTTACGTTTTGTAGATCACAACTCATAACAGATTCAATGCTACACATACAATAAGAGTCTTTTAAAGAGTAATGTTATTAATATTCATCAAGGTATGA
This sequence comes from Calycopis cecrops, assembly GCA_001625245.1. Taxonomy (NCBI): domain Eukaryota; kingdom Metazoa; phylum Arthropoda; class Insecta; order Lepidoptera; family Lycaenidae; genus Calycopis; species Calycopis cecrops. The sequence continues at coordinate 54,336 of LUGF01044935.1, forward strand.
AAATATATTTTTTTTAATTTCAAGAATATTTATATGTTATAAATTAATTATAATTATAAATTTTAATAATAATTATAAACATTAATTATAATAATTAATATCATAACTGAGAAAGTTGTAAAGTATGTTTGTTTGTTACTTATTCATGCAAAAACTGCTGAACCAAATTTCATGAAATTTGGCACACAAATAGAAAGTAACTTGGATAGTTTTTATCCCGAAAAAATGATCCTATGGGTTGCCATAGAATGTTTTTCTATTTACCAAGGGATAGAAATGTATGCAGCATAGACTTAATAAAAAGTTTAGACGGAGCGCTGTTAACAATGTAATGAAGCCAGCAAAACTACACCCATTCCTGTATATACACGGTCTCACATACACATTTGACAATCAAACTACACCCAGATCATTAGTTTGTGACAGTTCGTCAATGGCGTATGACTTCCAAATAAATAATTGTTTATTACCTGAAAATGCCGAATTGTGTAGTGAGAGGCTGCAAAAATCATTCCTCGAGGAATAAAAAGCAAGAAGGACTTACATTTCATACGTAAGTAAACGTTAAAATTCATATATTATTAAATCAATTTCAACAATTGTTTGACAGCTTTCAAAACGAAAATGTTGTCACTAGTCAGCGCCAAAATAGTCCCCGTTTATGAGGTTAGTTATTAATGTAACGAAACGTAATGTAATGTAATCAATAATCACGTCCATTTACTTATTTCTATTTTTACTTTTAATATTCACCCAATTAATATAACAGTAAACAAGCTTTTTTTATTTAATCCTCCCTCATAAAACCTTTTTTTAAGGTTTTCTATCCGAAATAAAAATATTACAGAGAAGTGGATAGAAGTGATTCGAGTTAACCGAATTGAGCCATCATGGAATCCCACCATACGCAGCCTAATTTGTTCAACACATTTTGAAAGTGATGATTTTTACAGCACTAAGAAAGGACTTTGTCGTGTGGTACGAAATGGATATCCAAAGGTTACGAAGTTCCAATGTTTCTATTATATTGTACTAGTTGTTACCCGCGGCTGCGCTCGCGTGGTTTTTCATGATAAAAAGGATACGATGGCACTCATTAGTCCTTCAACTATCCCCATACTAAAATAATATTTCCATAATAAGCAATTTAGAAAGTGTTTAAAACTCTGACGTTTCTGTCAAACATTTGGTAGTAGCAATTTCATTTGATAACTAAGGACGTACGTCACACTGTTGCGTGCGCCTGTAATAATGCCATCTATAGCGCTTTTTTGATTGATTTTATGGAAATGTGTTTTCCACTGGAAGTTTATCGCTATAAAAAGGAGCCTATGGCACTGGCTATAGTCCTTCAAATATCTCCATACCAAATATCACATCAAGCCGTTGATCTGATTTTATGTGAAAAAAAGACAAAGAAACAAACAAACATACATACATACACACTTTCGCATTTACAATATTAATATGGATTCGGTAATGTAGGGCAATGAAGATTTTTGTTGAAAATTCCTAAAATTTTCATTATTATGCATTATTTTTCTAACTCATCGTGGATAGTTATCGAACCTATGCCAATCCAAAAACAAAATCCATATGAATAAAAAACGTTCTTGGGTAAAATCTCGTAAAACGTTTCGGAACGAAGTTACTGCATTTTAAAAATATTATTAATGCGAAAGTTTGTATGTTTGTTTGTTTATTTGTTTGATTGTTTGTTACTCCTTCACACAAAAACTACTGAACCGATTTTCATGAAATTTGGCACACACGTAGAGAGTAACTTGCATTAACACATAGGATTTTATCCCGAAAAAATATTTCTATGGGATGCCATGGGATGATTTTCTGTTTTCCACGGGAATGAAATTTACATAGGTGAAATCGCGGGGCGCAGCTATTAAATAATATGTTTGCTTTTTTGTATCCATATAGTATTTAAATAACAATCCAAACTTGTTTCTTCTTTCTACACTTACTCGCATCGTAGAAGTAATCGAGGTTTCGAACGACGCTACGCAGTGAATGGGTTGAAAGAAAATGCTAGCGTATGTATTTACTTATCCATTCATCATGTCCGTATTGATATATTTTGGGGTAATAAGTTTTTACTACACTGCAACTCTCACTAGGCGCACACATGTTTTGCAGTTGTCAAAAAACTGGCTTCATTTGACTGTTGAGAACGCTCCGTCTATACTTTTTATTAAGTCTATGGTATGCAGGTGAAAACACGGGGTGCAGCTAGTTTCACTTTACAATTAGCATTACTTACAATCTGCATTTTCTCTTTTAACTTTTGGCTCTTGCTTCATGGTCACAGAGTGATATGGAATCGGAGTATTCAAAACCTTAACTGTGGTAAGCTGTACCAATGGTGGGTATTCAACCTGATGAAAGGATAATATTGTTTATATAATTGACATAATGTTATTACACTTAAATATAATACGTAGTTACTATGAATTGATAAATTTATGGAAAGAATATGTAACATTTGCATCAAATTTCATGCACCTGAAGATTTTCATCTTTGAATCCCATCTGAATGTTTTGAGCTTGATTAATCAAATTGTTACATTGTTGCAATTTTGTATGACACATCCAACACAATCTGTGTGGATAGCTTTGTGTCTGTGCCTGTAAACAGAACTATATTTATTACATTATCATATAAATACAATACTTCAGGTTGGCATTAGAATACATCTACACGAAAATTAGGGTTTTGAGGGTTGGATTATATAGATTTAGGCTTTCCAAGACCAATAATAGTCCTAGCCTGCGGAAATGTTTAGTTTATTTTATATGAATTTTTGAAGTTATGTGAAATGGGACGACATTTTTTCCAAAAAAAGTATATAACACATTTATACCAATAAATTAGGGGAGGGAGAGCTTGACCTCCTGAATTCGATGGTGGTTGTCGTTTTTCTTGGAATTGACCCCTTGACCCCCCAGGGGTCAAAATATAAAATCGTCTAAAAACCCCTTATTTTTGCCGGACATGAACTGGGGATCATTTTTGGGGTCGACCCTCACTGGACCCCCCTGTGATTTTTAAAATTTTAGAATCATACTTGGATGGATTAGGTTAGGTTAGACTATATTTATACACAGCGAGCGAGCGAGCCTAGTGGATTGGCAAATCCTTATTTTTGCAGGACATGAACTGTGGATCATTTTTGATGTCGACCCTCACTGAACCCCCCTGTGATTTCCCCCACATGCCCACCCTAAAGTCCCTAGGTGCGGAAACACATTAAAAAAAAGTTATAGCCAAAATACCAAACTAACCTCAAAATGTATGAAAATCCATAAAACACATAAAAAGTGGGGTAATTTTTTTTGAAAACTGAGTGCACAGTTCGATAGAGAATTACCAGAGGAATTAGATGGTGTTGGTCGTTTTTCTTGGAATTGACCCCTTGACCCCCCAGGGGTCAAAATATAAAAATGTCTAAAAAGTGGTTTTTTGGACGTTTTATGACTTGGGGATCATTTTTAAGGTTAGTCATGAGGTCAACTCGGAGTCAAATGGGGGTCGACCCCAAAAATAACCCCAATTCATATCCGGCAAAAATAAGGGATTTTTGGAAGTGACCCCCAGGTGACCCCTTGGGGGTCAGGGGGGTTCAGTGAGGGTCAACCCCAAAAATGATCCCCAGATCATGTCCGGCAAAAATAAAGATTTGCCAATCCACTAGGCTCGCTCGCTTCGCTCGCTCGCTGTGTATAAATAAAGTCTAACCTAACCTAACCCATCCAAGTATGATTCTAAAATTTTAAAAATCATAGGCGGGTCCAGTGATGGTCGACCCCAAAAATGATCCCCAGTTTAAGTCCTGCAAAAATAAGGATTTGCCAATCCACTAGGCTCGCTCGCTTCGCTCGCTCGCTGAGTATAAATATAGTCTAACCTAACCTAACCCATCCAAGTATAATTCTAAAACACAAAAAATTTGAAAAATCACAGGGGGGTCCAGTGAAGGTCAACCCCAAAAATGATACCCAGTTCGTGTCCTGCAAAAATAAGGATTTGCCAATCCACTAGGCTCGCTCGCTTCGCTCGCTCGCTGTGTACAGATATAGTCTAACCTAACCTAACCCATCCAAGTATGATTCTAAAAATCTAAAAATTTTAAAAATCACAGGGGGGTCCAGTGAGGCTTGACCCCAAAAATGGTCCCCAGTTCATGTCCGTCAAAAATAAGGGGTTTTTGGAAGTGACCCCCTGTTGACCCTTTGGGGGTCAGGGGGGTCCAGTGAGGGTCGACCCCAAAAATGATCCCCAGTTCATGTCCGGCAAAAATAAGGGGTTTTTAGACGATTTTATATTTTGACCCCTGTGGGGTCAAGGGGTCAATTCCACGAAAAACGACAACCACCATCGAATTCAGGAGGTCAAGCTCTCCCTTCCCTAATTTATTGGTATAAATGTGTTATATAATACACTTTTTTTGGAAAAAATGTCGTCCCATTTCACATAACTTCAAAAATTCATATAAAATAAACTAAACATTTCCGCAGGCTAGGACTAGTATTATTGGTCTTGGAAAGCCTAAATCTATATAATCCAACCCTCAAAACCCAAATTTTCGTGTAGATGTATTCTAATGCCAACCCTAACTTTTTTTAATGTGTTTCCGCACCTAGGGACTTTAGGGTGGGCATGTGGGGGACCCCCCTCCCCCCCCCGCTCTCCCTCAAAACGTATATCGTGTAGATGTATTCTAATGCAACCCTAAAATGTATACATCAAGTTTAAAAAATTATAGAATTTACCTTAAAGTCTGTTATTACTTCATACAGGCAGTGTACAGATGTTTCTGTTATATTATAAGTTTTAACATTTATAGTAAAACATAATAAGCACGTGCCGGTAGTCATTTTAAAGCTTTGTTAACATTCAATTATGCACTGTTAAAATATTCTATTTAAAAACGTAGTATTATATTTTTATGATTTCATAAGTTTCATACTTTAAATTTCATTGAAAAAGAATTATTTCCAATTTAAAAAATGTAAGCAAATATTTATGAAGGTATAGTTGTATAGATAATGTAATAATCATAAAGAAATTAGTGATTTTGATCCGTGATCACCATCGCATTCATAAAATAAACACGACAAGCTCTTTAGAAATGTAGATTTAATTGTCGACGTTTAATGAGTATTTTTTTTAATGTTAACATTGAATTATAATAAATTATTATTTATTATTAAATAGAAATACGAAACACTTGTTTAATATTAATTAATGTATTACTCTGCTCTGCGAATGAAAATGTTGTTTAACTCAAACTGTCAAGTGTCAGGTCTTGAAAATGTCTGTAGTCTGCTGTCAAGAATGTCAAACAAGTATTTTTTAATGTTCTTCTACTTTATACGTTAAGATTGTTGATTATGATGCCATAAAAGGCAATTTTGTTGAAGTTCGTATGGAAAAATAATTATTTTTATAATTAGTACAACTTGGATGTACAGTGCCACCAACTTATCTGTTCAGTAGCCGGGGTCAATAGTGTCGCGTTTAGTGTTGCTATCTAAGAACGTATACCAAAACTGTAGGGAATTTGTAACTGAGCTGTATCTGTATTCTGTACACATGAGATGTCTTTTTTCGGCCGTTAGAAGCCAAAATGTTCTTCTTTTTAAAATCTGTCTGTTGCTGTCTGGAAATTTGTATGTGCATCAAATAGTAATATTTTATTAAAAGTATTTTTAAAACACGTATGTACGGAACAGTATAATATTATGTACTAGTGGACTCGTCAGACGATGACCTGTAATAATTGTCAAATTTGTTGCCATGGTATCGTATTGTTACGTGGTGAAACTCTCATCACGTTACCTTAGTGTGAAAATTTAAAAATTCTCAATCCGTTATTAAACCGCTTTTATCTATACATATAAAATAAATTATAGCCTAAATGTTACCGAAGACTAATACCTATATAAGAAAAAAATCTTTATGAAAATTCGTCCAGTAATTTTTTGCGTTAGACAGGAATGACGTCTTCTAGTTTTATTATATTAGAATAGAATAGAATAAATATTATTGTATGTATTTTTTTATGCTATAGGGGGCCAAACGTGTAGTCGGAGCCATTTTCATGACTACCGACGCCCACAGACATCCGCACAGAGGTATACAGATGCGCTGCCCTCCTTTTTCCTCCCACCTCCATGGGCCACCGGCTACTTACACACCGCACGAAACGCGACAGCACTGCTGCCACCTTACGCCGGTCTCGTGTAAGCGCGAGATGCAAGCATGCAGTGTGGCACTACCTCTTCCTAAAAATGTATATGTAACAAAATAAAAATAACAACAACTGGTCTATCTTTTTTATATTTTATAAAAATAATTGTGGTCACTATGTCTATCTTCAAAAAGCTGTACTCCAGAAATTCCAGAAGACGAAGTGGACGGGCCAGACGATTCCCACAACTCTCCGTCGTCATAATCATCATCACTCGAGTCACTTTCGCTATCGCTTTGTAATTGAATAATAAACGGTTCATCTAAATATCCATCCTTCTTCCTATACTCGCATTCAATTTTTTTAACATGGTTACAATGGTTTTTCCATTCTGCTGGAGTAATTTTATTAAATGCATTTTTAATTAACTGGGGCATTTCGGCACTGGACTTCCCAATATTATGCTCCGCAACATTTCTTTTCATTGAGCTCCATACCATTTCAATTGGGTTTAGGTCGCAATGGTATGGCGGCAATCGAAGAACAGCGTGACCGTGACCTTTCAACAAAGTATCAACTTCATATTCGGGTGCAGGTTTATTTCTCTTTATTAATTCTTGAAGCTGCGGTTTTGTCATTTGGTTTGAAAACTCAATGTTTTTGTCTGACAGCCACTTTTGCATGTCAGCCTTTAAGTTATTTGAGTTGGGACATTTATTAATACAAATACTGTGATATGGTGCGTTATCCATTACAATAAGTGTAGGTTTACGCAGGTTTGGGAGCAGTTTTTCCAGAAGCCACTTCTTAAAATTATTGTTATTCATTTCATGGTGATAATATCCACTAGTCGTGTTTGATTTAAATACAAGCAAGGCATTCTCCACAAAACCTTCTTCGCCCCCTGCATGGACTATAATCCATCTTTGCCCTTTTGACACAGGTTCTAAATCACCTTCCACATCAGAGCTTTGCCAACATTTGCCGGTTGAATAAGAGGAATGTATGTAGGTCTCATCCAAATAGACAATGGGTTTTTGTTCTCCACACTCATTTTCATGAATTTTTTGTAGAAATGTAGCCCTCCATGCCACTATGTCGTTGCGTTCACACAGCAACTTTCTGTTTGATTTAGTTTTTCTAAAACGAAATCCTATTTTGTGCAACAGTTTTCTGAGTGTTTCACGTTTACCTTGGAAATTAATTTCTTCTCTCAAAATGTTCAATAATTTTGACAATGTTGGAATTTCTTTCTTCACTGAATAAAACTCATGTACTTTCTGTCTTATTACACCAATATCAAAATCATCAACGTCTACTTTCCCAGTTTTCCTGTTCCTATGCTTGCCAGGAGTCGAAATTTTAGTATTGCTTTCTTCAGCTCGTTTTTCTTCATTCATCAATTTGTAAACAAATCGCTCACTTACACCTATAACAAAAAAAAGTACTATGAAAGCTATGAAAAAATAAGTAGGTAAACTATGAAGCAAAATATTTTTTTATAATATACTGAGAACATTTACAAAAGCACATTTAGTAAGTACTGGTGGGACTTTTATCATTAACTAGCAACACTAACCTGTAGCAGCTGCAACGCGCTCGGTCACTTTTTCAAAAGGTATTTTCGGACACAGAAGGCGTTTTTCTTCTCTCATAAAAGCTAAAACTTTTAAAATAATCTGTCGCGCATCACTTTTTAGTGGTTTCGGCATGATAATGATACTTTTAACATTAAAACAAGACTAAAAACACACAGAGCACTCGCACTTCAAAAACTGACAGCGAATGACATTTCACAAAATGGCGGCTGTAGTTCCAATTTTGTCTACTGAACAGATAAGTTGGTGGCACTGTATATATTATATAAATGGTTTGTAATTCTTACGGATCTAGAAGGGACTTTTAAATATATTTTAGTTAATAGTACCGGGAATCGAATTCAGTTTCAATTTTTAATAAAGCAACAATATCTGCTAACCGACGTCTTTTATATAGAATTAAAAGATAGACTCTTCTAGCTCGACTCATAACTCGGGTCATATTTGTTACATTTAAATTGAAGATGTTTAATAATTTTTTTTTTTTTAATTTTTTCATGTGTATTATATTGAGGACTCGAAATTTGGGAGCATTACTCCAAGGAGCTACGTATATACGATCAGTAGAGAATTTTGAGCACTTTGATATCTTTAAATTGTATACTCATTCTAATAATGAATCCTAATAAATAAAGCAACAATATCTGCTAACCGACGTCTTTTATATAGAATTAATAGATAGACTCTTCTAGCTCGACTCATAAACTCGGGTCATATTTAATACATTTAAATTGAAGATGTTTAATAATTTATTTATTTTTTTTTTTTATTTTTTTCATGTGTATTATATTGAGGACTCGAAATTTGGGAGCATTACTCCAAGGAGCTACGAATATACGATCAGTAGAGAATTTTGAGCACTTTGATATCTTTAAATTGTATACTCATTCTAATAATGAATCCTAATAGTTTGTAAGTCTTGTTTATAATAATAATAATAATATAAGAATTTATTTCTCACCACAATATACATTTTGTTACAATAATTAACATTTTGTTATAATAAACATTTGTTACATTATTATGCAGCATAAAGAACAT
>LUGF01044937.1:0-12734 GCA_001625245.1 Calycopis cecrops
GACATAAGCGATTACACCGATTTCGTAATGCTTTAAAATTGAGAAGATTGCTTTCTGACTTGACTTTATTTATTATTTAATTAATCAATTTTATGTTTAGCCTTTTAAACTCTATTATGTTTGTGGACATATATTATAATACTTAGTCTGGCCATAAATACTGTTACAATTTAAAAAAAAAACATTACATATTATGAATTTGCAATCTATCATTTTTATACGCTTGTTCATTGTGTTTTCTCATTTTGACGCTAATACATTGTACAATATTTTGCGATATTAAAATGGAATGTTGTGATAAAGAGAACAGAATCGACAGAAACACAAAGTAGATTTGGAGCCAAATGCAATTTTTTAAAACTCTCTATACACTTCGTATAAGTCAAATGTTTGTGTACCGGGCTATTAATAGGTACAACGAGACTTCCTCTGTTTGCGACGGAGAAAGATTTGGCTGTCCACGTAGTGTTCGTACGAAAAAGGTGGTCAAAGCAGTAAGGGAAAAAGGGCAAACGAGCAGTCGGAGCCATTTTCACAACTACCGACGCTTATAGACATCCCCATAGAGATAAAGAGACGCGTTGCGCTCCTTCCTCCTCCCAGCTCCATGGGCCACCGGCTACTTACACACCGCACGAAACGCGACAGCACAGATGTCACTTTAAGCCGGTTTTGTGTTAGCGAGAGGACCTCCCTGGCCGTGCTCAATTCGACTAAATGCATGCTACAGAGCGGCACTACCTCTTCCTAAAAGATAATAAGTTAATATTCATTTTTTTTTCACATTTGCTTGCTAATTATTAGTAGTGAATTGTGATGCTACTCAGTGATATACTTTTAATAGCTTTTGTAACTAAATAAAGCTTTAATTTATTTTTAAAGTTTGGAGACTGTCAAATCCTACAAAATTTGGTGGAATAAGGAGATGTTATTTAACAAAAAGAACATATTTTACTATAGCCGATAGCGTTTTTAATTGGTGCGAGATAATGTAAATGTTACGTCACAAAGCGTCACAGCATCCGCTGTGATAGCTCGTTCACGCTGCAGTACGCCCGGGTGCATTTACCACCTGTACATGACACGTGTAGCACGCTGAATTGGCATTCAGGCATTCGTCACGCTTTTATTTTCTGTTCATTTCACGCTCCATCGGAGTCATTAGTATAAAAGTATATGTTTCAACTAATTGTAGGGCTGCTCCGTTAAGGCACTGTAGTAAATATGATATTTATAAAATATATTCGCTAACAAATAGTTTCTAAAAAGCTATTCTATCATGCAATACAATGCAGATTTGTATAAAATATTTAAAACGCAGACGACATTAATGATAATCAATATTGTAAGAGTAGTCGTTTTACATTTGGCATCTCATCCTGTAAATATTAATCTTGATATTCGCTATAATAAGGTAGGGTATAAATAATTAAATCAAGTATCAAACATCGACGTGATAAATTTCTACGTCAATAACGCGTTACATTATCTGTAGCTGTAAAGTGTGGCGCGTCATGAGCAGGCTTTTAATTACCGTTTATGATCTGTGGTTGATGTCTGTGTCGGTTGTTAAAAAACCATTTAGGTTTGCTGATATCAAAATCTATCAATCTATCCAATTACTTATTATACCTAAAATAAATTTCAAACATAAAGATTTAGGTTAACTTAATTATAATATATTGTTAGGATAAAATCTGTACCCTGACAACGACAAATGTTGCCGTCAACTAAATTACATGTAGTGATTTGTTATGTGGTAAATTTATAGGACGCGAGTTGTTGGATAATCACAGTACTATTATAAAAGGTCATGTTTGCCCAGTATTGGGATGATTTATATTCCAATCGTTCACCTTGAAGGTATTCCCGCTGCAGTCTTACTTCTAAGTTTGTTAATTTTATTGAGTGTGAAAATATTAACGAGTAAATGGTCACCGCCAACACCTTACTATATTTTTTTAACGGGCTTTGGCCCACCACTCTTTCCCACCGCTGCTACTCCTGTGTAGCCAGGATCGATGATATGATCGCAGGGGGCCCGAGGGAAACGCTAAATCTGTCTTGGGACCCGCAACGAATTTAATCAGAAGGAAGAAGGAGAAGTAGGAAGTAATTCCAATTTCCCACCCAAATCAAAGAGGGAGACAGTACAAGATTGCAGTGACTTAAATAAGCCAAGAAGTAGAGAGAGCAGTCAGATGAAGCCCGGCTACTATGCGCCACGGAAATATAAATAAATGAATTGATATGGATACTTTGTTGTTATCAGGGATATTATTATGATTTAGTTATATTTATTTGCTGACCACGTGTTCGCTATAATATAAAATACACCACTAACACTACGAATGTTATCAAGCATTACATTTCCCTCAGCTTGCCAAATACTACACTCCCATAGGATATTAGTCATCTTCTTAACATCTATTAGTCCATATTTTGCCTTTAATTAATTGTATAATTAAAATTTGTGTAATACGAGAAATTATTTTAATGAATCCCTTCTTTTATTGTTTCTGTCCTCTTTATCAACTTTCACTCGAAATCTTAAACAGAGGTAGGTTTCAGGGACTATATCTTTTGAGTCGGTGTGATCACAACAACATAAAGCATAAATATTTTAAGCGATCTGCGGTGGCTTTGAATTTGAATAAAAATTATTTAAATACAGTTATTAACAGCTATATGCAAAAATCTTAACGTTACACGTACAACATCACTTTTTATTGTACTTGTTCATAAAGGTGCGTACACATAACGCGCGGCAAACCACACCAAACGAACATCGGGACCTTTTATAACATAATGAGACATGTCGTTCAGTTAATTAATATCGAAGGATAAAAGATTTGCTCTTTTACGTTACATTTCTTGAACATCCAATTTGAAACGAAGCATTAATTTTATGTAAACCGTTCACCCGCAAGGGGAATTTAATATTTATAACTTCTTTTGATTTGTCCGCTGTCATAAGCAGAATGTAAGATTTAAGGCTTAAAACGAACTTCCTTTCTTCTACCACGTATTTTATAGATGTTTCTTTGTTCTCGAATATCCTGCGTAAGTACATTTTTTTTTACTTTGAAAGTTATTTCATTGATCTGTGTTCAGTCATATTGGGGAGCTTGGGGAACCTCACAACTGCATGATCAGTAAACGTGCCGCTTGCATTGGAAATGGGAAGTTACCAAATGGCTGTGAATACTCGTTTCTCGATTCGTGTCGAAAGTGTAGATTAATAATAATGAGGATAAAATACTTTTCATATTACTAGAGACAGTTTTTAATTGTCTAACAGATGATTTTAGCTACAAGAGATACCATTTAGTTATAGCTTCCATACGAAATATGTCAAAATTCTATCCTCAGCAACCAAATCGATCGATAGTTGAATATTGGAAACGATCGTAGACGGACAACCATGGCCAATGCCGGATTAACCCTTACGCTAATTAGACAACAGTCTAGCCCAGGCGCGAATATCAGGGGGGTGCGCAATGTTCACATGCAATTCGTAATAGATACATTTTAAAGTTCAATGTTCATTGTGGATATAGATGAAAATAAATATAGATTTTTTTACTATTGCAAAAGTTCATTAAATAAGATACTAACAAGAAACGAAACCAAGACAAGGCCTTATACGATTCACATAAGCAGGACTGGAAGTTCTATTTGAGAAGATGAGAATCAAAGTAAAGAGACCAAATAACAGAAAAATTTAAAGCTCTAAAAATTACAATAATATTGTGCTCTTAAAGTCTCGAATCATTAGTGTATAGCTGCAAGCATGTTCTGTTGATTTATATAAAGTTAGTACTATTTACGAGACATTAAATGATTATCTTGACGAAAAAGAGTTCAAAATTAAAGAATGATGAAAGAGGCAATCATGCAAAGTGATCACATACAAACGAAATCTAATAAAAAGAAAGAAACCAAAATGGTATTTTGGAAGTTCAAATATTACACATTGAGTTAGAAGGGAGACGGTCTTCTACTAGCGACAGTGAATTTATTAGCAAAGGAAATCCCACGAATTAAAATAAGCACATGTCACTGATTTAGAAGAAACCTTTGGATACATCCATTTAGCGCAGCTTTTAAAATCTAACATTGAGGCCGAGCTTTACATTTCGATAAGAAATCAAAGAGTTTGTCGTAGTTAATACAAAGTTTGAATATTTCATTTATGTTCCCCATTGTGAATATAATATTTTTAGAAGAAGATCTGTGATAGGTCTTTTTTAGCACTTAATACAGAAAAAAAAACACTTGAGCTCCACTAGTTTGTGCAAAGTTGTATCACGGCGTAAGACGTCGTGTAAAGGGAGGAACTTCAGCTCACAAAATACCACTATAAAGCGGCGGCTATGCTACTCGTTTTCTGCGGTTTGTGAGTTTCCATTGACCTGTTAGACTTGATGATGCAAGGAAGGCATCACGCTTTTAAGAATTATTCTTATCTTTTCTACATTATTGTAAAAAGTGAATAACACTACTAATTATTACCAATAAAATAACAATATCCATTTGTACCATCATTTACGACTCTTTTAGTACTAAATAGCGAGTAATTAATTTTTGTTTTGATAACTCTGCGACTCGAACCCGAGCGTAGAAAGGAAAGGCATTTGCTTATTCTTCGGTTATTCGGATGTTTGTGTCAGACATTCATACTATGTGATATAACCACTCCTTTTCGCTTACAATAAAAAAATAAGGTTCACGATAATAATTATTTATTTCGTACGAAAAATTAATTGCATTTGCAATTGCAAACTCGAGTTAAAATTTGTCATATTATTATATTTTCAACGTTTAGGAACTTACAGCTATCTTTTTATTGCTCACTGAAAGTAAAGCGAGGTCGTTAAAGGCTTACTCCCTGCAGCCACCGGTAATTAACTACCAATTAAGTAATTAAAACTAAAATGGGTGTAATGCCACACATAAATAACAAGATAACTGAAAAACCGCTTATACAGTACTGCAGCGAAACTCTTTACCGAATTGCGCTAGATGGTTTATTTTTTTGGATTGCAGATATACATACTTATATATATTTATTGATTTGATCCTTAACGACTTGATAGATTTGATAGACTTGAAGACTTAACTAATTCGGGTACAATATTTTCTTACATATATGACTACTAACCTGGACTCGGTAAATAGCACGTACTCAGATGTAATTTGTCTCAAGTTCTTTTAAGAATTATTAGTACTGTCTTTATAAAGGCAAGTTACAGATTGCAGTAGAGTTGGTCCAGCATCAGCGGGAAGATAAGTTTCGCTCGCCTGATACCTCCGTAAAGTGCAGTTGTGATTAGGAACGGAGGTCAACGCATCTGTGCAGCAATTATTCAGATTTCCATTAGTCATGACTGCGACTGCTTGCTTATATTTAAAGAAAAAGAAATTTTCACGTTACACAGAGCGTTTAATAAGTATCGTATCTCTATCATATTTCAAGAAGCTTTGGCAATTAAAATTAATTAAGAACCAATTTACACTCATTACACATTTTGGGTTATTTGTACAGGTATATCCAATTATACCTTTGATGTGTATGCAGTGAGAATACATTATAAAATGATGATGAAAAACAATGATACACAGGTAGAACATATTACCTACATGCTTTCTTTTCTTTTGCGATCTGTGATCGATGGCTTAGGTCAAATGGTGATGATGGTATCAATTATGGGAGGATAATTTAAAATGTGATTTTCTTTCGATTTACAAAGAAATAAAAACCTGAGGTTTATATTGGTCCATTTCACGAACATATTGATGTTCCTATTATCTCAAATTGATCGAAATTAAACGAAGCAGAAAAATGTAATCTTATGACAGAATAAATTCCATAAACGAAAGTATTCAGGTCAGGGTCTACAGTAGGTGTTATGTCAGCGAATTGAAATAAATCACACAAACAGAATAGGATGATCGATGTCTCGCCTGAAATAAAAATAAATAAGAATCCTGACGATAAATATTTACATTCTCGCTTTAGTATTGGCGTTCATTGGGCACTAGGTCACTATCGTCGGCTTTTTATCGTCTATCACTTAATCTAGGTATCCATTGATGATTTCTTAAGTTTACGCAAATGTTACACATTTCAACGGATTTTATTGCGGTTTATATTTAATAAATATTAAAATCTGATGAAATAGTTTCATTACAATATCATTAAAGATTTATGTTATAGCGTCGCAGAGCACAGTAAGTAGGTATGTAGTGCATTCTATATGAATTAAAACTGCTGTTAAGAGACACTTTTATTACTTATAAATTATAAAAATTTCAATTTGCAATATTAATTTAGAGACTATATTTTTATTTTCGCTTAGCTGTAAAACCACTTTGGCGTCTTCACGCTCTCTCAAAGTACTCTAAAACTTCTACGTTGGTGCTGAAAGGGCGGCTACATATTTTTTCACTATCGTGATGCGTACTTTCAAACTTATAAAAAAATATTATCATTAGAAATTTGTGATAACATTTTACTCCGAAGACTAGGTATGCCACTTTGTACTTTATTAAGAAACTAAAGTGGCATAAATAAATAAAAACATTATGTTGATTTTTACAGTGTTTTTTTATAATTTTCTCTTAGCGTCCGCATCATGCCCCTAGTTCCCCTATGTACATACACACAAATTAAAAGGTTCTACTTTAAATCAACATAACTATAAACAAATGTATTTAGCAGACCGCGAATGTGCGGCTGCGGGCAACACTGCCCATAAAATAGACTTAGAACTGACGTAAGTATTATATTAAGCCTGTGCTACACATTGTTCAGATAAAGGATGTATAAGGCAGTTTATTATACTTGTATCACCAGTAGTTACATACTATCAAAAAGATAGTCATAACTAAGTTACGTGGGGGCTGCAAATGAACTTTAGCGTGATTGTTATGAGATAATTATTAATATAAAAAAATAATACTAGCTAACGGCTTACAAGATCAGCACGTTATTAACATGATTTTGGTTTGGCATCGAAATCGATATCATCGAAAAGTGGCTGGCAGGCGGCAGCGACGGAAGAGTTCAGTGTCTTGTAGTGTGCTCTTGGGGATACCTATCTCCTGCAGTGGACGACCACTAGCTGAAGTGAATGATGATGTTAAAGATTTTGCAGAATACATGTGTGGTTAATGGCAAACATCAAAGTCCGTAGACTACAGGCGAGCTGTGCACACTGCACTAGTTACACAATTACACGTGCGGCGTCGACGTTTGCTATGCTAATAGCTCCTCCTAAATTAAACTGCTAACCAGGAACAATTCAATAGAGACACTTTGACGTCCAACGTCAATATGATTTGAGTGTTGGACTCATTCAATAGGTTGATTAAATTTGGAACTTATGGTTCCTATATATCGGAATTGTGATACTATGTAGGTATATTATGATAATGCGAGATCAGAAAATTTATTTAATAGGTATTATAAATGCGAAAGTGTGATTGTTTGTTTGTCCTTCTTTCACATCAAATGGATCGAAAGACCGATGTGATATTTAGTAGGGAGATAGTTTAAGGACTGAAGAGTGCCATCTCCTCCTTATCGCGAAAAAATATCTAAAATGAAACTAACAACATTTTTTAAAGCAGTATTTTGAAATAGTAGTTCAATCACTGCAAAAATATTGTTTTTTAAAGTTAGCGTTAATCATTTTGATTTAAGCTAATTTGTTTCTACCCAAAATGTAATCAATATATAAAAGAATGTGCTCTCCACGTAAAGAATTAAATAACATTATAGGTACATATCTTGCTCTTTGTTTGAAATAATTTGTAATTTTTTTTTCTACCACAACTTTATCGTTCATACAATCGAACACTGCGAGCGCGAGTTCGACTCGTAATTAGCCGGTTTTTTGATACATATTTATATAGCTCATAAGTATTACACAACGTATAGTGTAGGAGACATTCACAAGATTATTATTAATGTATAAAAATGTCATGAATTTTGAACAAAGAAACATAGGTTTAGTTAATTATTCGGTCCAGAAAAATCTACTTAAGAAATGAGTTTCTTCGTTCTAGTTAATTAGTCCGCCTCCGTATTTAAAAAAGAAAATGTCAACTGTTCATTTAGGTTATGCCTTCAAAGTCACTTGATTTTATATTATTATTGGCAATTTAATGAACTATTTTTAAATAACAAACCACAGAAAACTTATAAATAACCTCTTACACACAGTCTCATATTATGAATTGCCCGTCTGCTGATTTAACTTATGTGATACATAAAGTAAGTGCGTTAATAAAGTGATAACAGTTTACTAATAGCCGTGTAATTAGATAGGCAATCGCCCTTTTGATGGTCTCAGATGGAGCACATGATCTGTCAGATGCAAGCGCTCCTCTCCAATAAACTGTATAGAATAATAAATAGAACTTATTTTGTTGAAATATCTGCTTATATGAATATGAGTGCGAGAATTCAGTAACGATAAAATTTTTGTACAATATTCTTTTTCTGAATAGTTTATCTTAAGTTGATGAAAAGATAATATTTGTCTTTAATGAAATTTGTATGTTCACATTGAATTAATTATTTATTATATTGCATTAATTAATTATATTACAAAAATCACATGAGGCTTACAAAACTAAAGAAAAATATTCTATTTTTTTCCTTTTATAGAATAAAGTAAAGAAAATAACAAAATGAAAAAATTCGCAGCCCCTTGCGAGATTCCTCTCTAAATGTATCGCCGGCGCCTGTTTTGCTGCTTTGCACGAGCAAAACAAAAAGAAGTAAATTGCAAAACGTTCAGAAAGCCACGAATTTTTTCACATTCTATTTATCTCTTATTTTTAACCAAAACTATACGTTTTATCGGCTACCTAATTTAGTTTCGATACCCACAACTATAAATCTAACCGTCCACCAAAATTAATCACGTAAGTTGCTTCGGACCGGTTGACGATTTAGAGTCCTGTCGAAATTTTGCTCCGCACAGGGATTCCCAGGCAGAGATTTATTGTTATTACTATATTATTGCTGTACCTACTATTACTCTAGTTTAATTTATAATCATTATCTGCTATTCGGTGTAGTATGAGGTGCGCATGGTGAAGTACATGAGATGATATCAAGCGAGTAGTTACGGTCTTATGACACTGCACCGGTGTAAAGTAACAGCTGTACAGGCACGTTTCAGGAGGACAACGCAGGGAGAGAGGAGGAGCAAGAAGGACAACGCATCTGTAAATCCTATCTGAGATTTTTATCACCATCGGTGGTCATCAGTGGGCTTCGTCTACTAGTTTGTATCTAAACTATAAAACAAATATACATACACTTTACATGCGCAGTTGAGGCATTTGTGAGCAGATTCACTCGTATTCAAGAATAAAATAGCGTTTGTGGTCATATTCTTTGCGAGGCACTTATTATAGTGGTATTATAGTGGTGGTAAGAGGTAGTGCCGCGCTGCATGCTTGCATGCAGCCGAATTGGGCCGCCGCGACCGGGGATCTCGCTTATACGAGACCGGCGTAAAGTGACAGCTGTTCTGTCGCGTTTCGTGCGATGTGTAAGAAGCCGGTGGCCCATGAATATGCCTCAATATAAAAAATGGATCTCGCTTGCCTCAGTTCCGACACGACCGGCGAAAAATCAGAGGTACGGGGTAAAAATCACTCAACTACAATACTAGTGCTAGGCTTAACTGTCCAATAAACTTAGTATTATATAAATTTAACCACATTCCTACATAATATATCAAGTGTATCGACATATCCATTTCTATAGCAGTAATTATCTGCCTACTAATAACGGATGGATATATCACAAGTAAGCTCGATTGGCTTTCAAAGGCCAATATAATCTGACATAATGAACAGGGAATGATACAAAGCGATTTAATTCGCGTAAATACACGGTGATTTTATAGTTGTTGTAGAACCGAGGCATATAAGTTAGGAATAATTTATAGCACCACTAAAAACGGATACTCATTGTGTGGATACGCAATATACATATTTTGATATTAATATTTATTTTTATTCGTTCTTACTGGATAGTAGTAAATCGACTTGCAGTTGTATGAATAAAATTTTCGAGCCTCTAGTAAGAGGTAGGGCCACACTGCATGCTTGCATGCAGCTGAATTGTGCCGGTACGACCGGGGAGGTACCTCTCGCTTACATGAAATCGGCTTGAAGTTTCGTGCGGTGTGTAAGTAGTTAGTAGCCGGTGGCCAATTGGAGACGCTTGACAGGTAATAGATAATTAAGGTGATAGACGTCTCGAAAGATCTCTGTATTATGTAAATACGAGTATGTATAAAATTCTCGTATCACAATGTTAGTTGCCATACTTCTGCGAAACGGCTAAACAGATTCTCATGATGTTTTATGTACCTACAATCGGGTAGGTCCGAGAATCGGCCCCAATCTATTTTTCGTTTCGATTTTTCCACGAGATCGAAACTTAGGCAGATGAAACCGCGGAGCGTAGCTAGTATTATATAGAAAGGATGTAACTAAATAAAAAGAAATATTAATTATTCAGTAGACCTCACACACCGAGGGTTCTGTACCAACGGAAGGTATAGGTAATCATTATAGCGGTATAGTTTAATTTCACAAACTTATATTTACGGGTGTCTGCATACATTTTGTGTGAAACGAACAAGACATAGACGTCTTTAGAATTATTATTATGTTATTTAATAATGCCATGTATTATTACTTAATTACATATTTAATTGTTTTTACAGTGATGTAATTATAATTTACAATTTTTTATTTGTTGTTATAGCGACAACATGAATACACGATGTGTAGAAATTTCAACTCTCTAACTAAAGTGGTTCCTGTACAGCCGATGAATAAGCGAAGATGGTGTCAGGCAGACCGACGGAGAGCGGAGTTTTGGAGTCCCGTCTTTCATATTACACATAAATATAGGAATGACGAAATACAGACATATTATATGATATTACAAGCAATTTAATTGAGGAAGGGAGAGTGGCTTCTCCAGGTGACGGATTGTTCTGACGTCATAAACTATAATATTAAAATAGCTATGAGCGATCAAAACGATACTAACCAACTTAATGATTAAAACAAATATAATATATAAAGTGGACTTATCCTGGGAGTTAAGCGAGGATGCTACGACAAATCGAAACACGAAGCAGCTAAAACCCAACTCAAATGAAAGAAATATGCAAATTGTAAAAGATTTGCATTTAGATTTTTAAATTGTAGTTTAAAAAGTTACTTGCATTTTTTGCCTGTAGACGTAAAGAATATCGCAATTTAATATAAAAATAGCGCACTCTATTCTTTTGATAGGTACTTTTTAAAGGTCTGTTTCAATTAAGGCTGTGTGATGGACATGATCTACACTGAGCCTGTAATCCCGTGATACATCGCAGACCTCTACGAGGCTCGAATGAAATACACATGTCAATCAACCTTTGGGCTTAATCAAATATTTTTAATCGTCTTTTACTCTTTATACAGTTTTTGTCGTCAAATAATAACTTTCTCATATTAATATTATGTTAGTTATTTTTTAATTACCTTTTTTAAATATTGTTTGTAGTAACTTTATATTGAATGTCCCGGCCATGTAGGATTGGATGAAGTTAATAAATGAAACTGTTTTATATTTAATTTGTTTGGGATTCCAATTCTCGTAACGGGAGTCAATTTTAGGACATTATCACGTGGGATAGAAAAATTTACCCAGTCGTGCCAGCCTGATTGAAGTTGATAAAGCCTTGGGAGTCGTTCAAGTATTACATATGCACTGAAGGGTGGCGGGGGGTTGTTGTAATTAAACATTAAAAATAAACTGCTTACGTAATACTTGAATGGTCCCCTTAAAATTAGATTGCATTTAAGGTTATTAATGATTATTATTATTATAAATCTATTTCAATGACAGGTTTCTTTTTCAAGTTTCTCTTCAAACTATACGCGTATTGCACGCACACCTTTCTATTTCCTCGAACAATTAATTACATAATATAATAAAAACTGTTTACGGCAATAGGTAATACAAAACACGCACACACACACACAATGAAATTACTACTATTAGGGCAGTCGAAATACATACAAATCACAATAAATTTACATAAAAAAATAAAAAAAAAGTTGTGTTCAATCAAATAGGCGCAAACGATTTCCGCCCTCTCGTAATCTTAATGGCCAATCCGTGGAGATTTAATTAAATCTCTTCCACCAAGTTCAAAATACCATGAGAAATGGATACTCGATGTAATAATTGATTATCTCTTTAGGGACTTATAATTTTCGTATCTTCAATGTTCCAAAGCGTTTCGGTAGGTTAGTAGAAGCAGATTACGACGAAAATTTATGTTCCAAATTGGAGTGATGGCGTCATTGCTTAGAACCTTTTATAGTTCTAACTATAGTTCACCAATGTAATATACATACTAGTCAGTATGTAAAGCGTTCGGTAGGTTTCTAGAAGCAGATTAGGATGAAAAAACATATTCTCGACTGGCGTGATGGCGTGTTTACTTAGAACCATAAGCCCTCTACAGGTCTTACTTATAGTTCACCAATATACTGTACATACTAGTCAGTAAATATAAACGTTTCACACGCATGGTGGGTTCATCAACCACATATTATATCAAATTCGTGAAAGACAAAAAAAATAGGCGTCGTGCTGTTGGCATATAAAGTGCACTGTAATTATTCCGGTAGTGATC
>LUGF01044937.1:13364-23401 GCA_001625245.1 Calycopis cecrops
TTATAGTTCTCCAATATACTGTACATACTAGTCAGTAAATATAAACGTTTCACACGCATCGTGGGTTCATCAACCACATATTATATCAAATTTGTGAAAGACAAAAAAAATAGGCGTCGTGCTGTTGGCATATAAAGTGCACTGTAATTATTCCGGTAGTGATCAATATGTATTACTATAGTAATAAATTAAACTTTTATGTTATTTTAAAGTATTACTAAACACGCGCAGCTTATTCAAAGCCTCCTTTACGATTACGTGGAAGAATGTCTCAAATAATCAAAAGTTCGTATCAAGCATCGACTTCACAAATTTCTCTCGTAAATTACTTCGTTCGTCTGTCTCTGTCTGCGTGTTTAATAATTATCTTTATTTTGGTACATTATAATAGAACGTGCAATTAATTATAACAATTGCACGTTCTATTATGCGTGGGTCATTATACGTTGTAACCGAGTTGACATAGAGGCGAAACTATTTCTCGTAAGATAACAAATCCGTCAGTAGTTTTTCAATTAAAAACATAAATAAATATTACATCATCATCATCTTTTTCATCAGCCTGTATTAGACCACTGGTGAAAATGCATATCCAGTAGTGGATGTACATATTCACTACTTCACATATACTAATTCAAAAGTAATAAATACGTATTATTTTACTAAAGATTTTTTTACTTGTGGTGATTCTAATAAATAAACTAAATCTAACCGTGTTTTTGTGGAGTGACCTCTCACCTATTGTCTATCCTGAGACCGTTCACCTGAGGAAGGCACTGACTGAAAATTGGCGTAATTTTCTCTGTAACTAGCTTTTTAACTTGTATAGATGTAATATAAATATATGCTAAAGCTATGGAATTCTCATTCATTTTAGTAACAAATAGTGCCATGCCAAATTGCAGACTAATTAAGAGGGCGCGATCGGCGTAGATACCTCTCGCTCACACGATATCAGCGTAAAAGATGATGGATACACTCGATCTCAGTATCACTTATTTTAATAGCAGTCATTTTGAAATGTAAAGCTAAAAGGCGCAATGGAGCCTATTCTATCGCACACAATGCAATTTGGCGCGGGATGTTACTGACTTACACTTCTGGGGACAAAGATTTGTCGTCGTTTGTTTCGTTCGCCTGAAAAATCTGATGCCGATCCTCGAAGTTTCCAATCCATAACTACTCAGTACCTCAAACAATCTTCAAGAGACTTAAAAAATATCAAAGCCTGTTCATTGCACGTATGAATCCTGTCGTTATCGTATCTCGTCTATCACCCAATAATTTGGACACCTAATCCAAGTCCAAGTTGAAAGCATTTAGCCGGGTATTTGTCGTCTAATTAAAAGCTCTTATCTTAATCTGTAGGTATATTTCTTATGTGCGTGCATATGTCAAACAACTTTTTCCAAGACCTAAACGATTGGACCGATTTGAACGAATTTTTTGATGTGTTTTGAAGGGTCTTGGGAAGGAAGTTGCTGTCGGCATCTCGAATATACAATATTAGGGTAATGTAACATGGGTTGACAACACGGCCATATGTTACTACCTACGACAAAAAAAATCCAATAATGATAAGACAACGTATGTTAGGTATGATAATGTATGTCCCCGTAGATTTCGTATTTCCTAAAAAAAATCTATTGAATAAATGCAAACGGGAGACCCAATAGTAGCAATAAATACTTTACATTTCAAATAGTAAATACTATAAAATCATTGAGAAGTCAATTTTAAAATTGTGTAAATTCATTCTTTGTGATATAAAATTGGAACGTCTCAGCCATTTTATTCAAATTTTCACTGTCGATATCGGAGTGCTTAGTTCCGTAAAATGTACAAATTCAATTTTTCCGACGTGTTGTAGCGTGACAACGGCAGCGTGTATTGAATGAGACAAGGCCATATTGATAAAAGCGTCGTTTAGCTTTCAACTCTCTTAAATTTATATAACATATCCTCTCATCACTTGCTCTTAAAATAGCGAACTTTTTTAAAGAGACTGAAAAGTTTTATTGCAAAGAGCTTCAAGCTTGTATCTAACCATTCTGTGTAGTGTTTGTCAGTTTGTCATTTGTGAAGTGAGATGTGTAAGATACCTAAAATAAAACAAAGTATTCCTTGTTTCAAAGTAGGAAATAAAAATGTGCAAGGAGGAGAACGATCAAAAGCTTTCTGTGTTTGTGCTTTTGTGTATGCACAGTAGTCAATTTTTAGTTAGAATTCCCAGGTACCTTTCACCGATATCTCGCTGCATGGAGGCACCTGTGCGATTTGGGTTTTGTAAGTTTGGCGTAGCCAATTAAGATTTACTGTAACATTTTATTTATCATGGCAGTTTTCATGATGCCATTTTAAACGTGTCGAGAAGCAAGCAAGATATCGACATTTTAACATTTATATACAGAAACAGTTTGTAAAATTGATCCAGGAAACTATTGCTAGCGTTATTTCGAAGGTATCATTTTCGTGTCTACTGCGTGTGTGTTAGAGGCCCTTAGGGACGGCTGTGTCTGAGGTAATACGAACAAAGTGATCTTAACGACGACGCCTGTGCACTTATGGTACAAAGTTAAGAACATCTAGCGATAAGAAAATGTTATTACTTGTGTAAAATATCCTTTAGTAATATTATTTCACATATTCAGGGACAGTCTAGTAGTTATTTTCTAAGTCACAATATGTCAACAAAAATAATTATATTAAATGCACTTTATCATTTTAACGTAAACCGAACTATATATAATTCAAAAATAAAAATCTATTCATAAGTATAATAAAACAGTAAAATCAATGAGTATGTACATTGAATTTATTTACAAAAAACTAATTGGGGGCGATGTTGAAGTAGTATTAGAACACTTTTTAATATTTTTTTAGTTTTTTGTCCGTCTGCTTGTTTGTTTGTCCAGGCTCATCTCCGAAACTACTGGACGGAATCGAATGGAACTTTTTGAGGTGTATAGATACTAAGCCTGGTCAATATTTAAAACACCTTTTACTGCGGTAAAATAGGTAATTCCTACTGGAAATTCAGCAACTATACTTTACCCGACGGATTTGAAAATTTGAAAGAACCATTGTTTGGTTCTTTCAAATTTTCAAACAATATATATAATATAATAACAAATTACTTTGATTATAATATAAATACGCTACGCGAACGAAGTAGCAGGTACCAGCTAGTCTTATATACGTAGGTACGATACCGTAAAAATATCGAGATGAAAAATAGATGTTAGCCGATTTTTAGACCTACCCGATATGCACAAAAAATTTCATCTTAATCGGTCCAGTCGTATCGGAGGAGTATGGTAAATAAAATTCTGATACGAAAGTTTTTGAATTTTCCACCCAACACATCAAAGGTAAAAGATTTCCAGAGATTCATGTGAAATAATAATATGTATATCGATAACTTACGACTTTAGAGGTAGTGCCATGCTGCATTCGTGCGGTCTATGACTAGCCGGTGGCCCATAGAAAAGAAGGAGAAAGGAGGGCAACGCATCTGCGTAAAAATTGTGCAGATATCTATGGGCATTGGTAGTCAAATTGATCACGAGGTCGCTATAACAAACTACACCAGTAATACTACGAATGTTGTCAAGCATTACATTTCTCACAACTTGCCAAAGACAACACTCCCATAAGGTATGATGTACGGTTTGTTCATGTTCGTCGCCGTCTATTGAGCAATCACATAGGGGTGACGGTACCAGTTTCCCATATACAAGGTTGATAAAAGCGAGAGGCATTAAATGAAACCACATATTTAGTGTATTATTTCCAGAGATCATATCAATCGGAGCAATAGTATAGCCACAGGAATTTTTTAAAGTTCATTCTCACTACATACACTCTGTATGGCAGCAAATCGTCGACTATGGCCAGCCGGGATCATTCACCCCGTGCTCGCCGGGTACACCGCCCAGTACAAAGCATGATTACAATTTATAGTAATTATTTAACTTGTTTGAATAAAGTATATTCGTATACCTGCAAACTTTTTTTAATAGTAGCGGACCAACTGTGGGCACTTGTATTATATGTGGTTAATTGAATGACTCTCGCTTTTATCAACCTTGTACAATAACAATGCTGTGTAAAATGTTCAGATATTTTATATCCAAGGAAACAAGAAATATTTTCAAAAATTAATTATAAACTTTTACAATCAACTGGCAGCTAGTTATTCCCGAGATTTTCCCCCGCGTTTGATCCTATCTCCATTTAATTAAACTGTGAGCCCTGTCATAATCCTCAACTGACTTTCTTTTTGTGTTTACATTAATAATTCCTTTATTGCAAACAATTTAAAAATATTTAGTAGGTTTGATGTAACGAAACACAAAAGAAAAATATTTCCTCCCAATTGATGCCTATGACCTTAACCGACTTAAAGAAAATGTAAGTGTAAAAGAAGTATATGTCTATAATATTTTATTATATTACAGGTAATTCCATGAATTGGGCTAGCACGAAAAACCAAACCAAATAAAAATATATAAATTAAACCAAACGATAATGTGATAATTTAGTTTGTAGTTTTATATTTCTACTAGCTGCCCGACAGACGTCCCTCGGCCGGGGTGATTTATCTAAACCATTCTCACGTCTCCTTTAACACACACAAAAAAATTCGTCATAATCGGTCCAGTAGTTTAGGAGGAGTTCAGTGATATAAACATGCACACAATAAATATATGTGTAAAGATATATTTCACCTATTCATGAGGGCCACTGAGTTAGTTTTGCCGGTTCTTCTCGTGACAGGACTAGGTTTGATTTTCATTTCATTTCTACGTACCTACATTTTAAATCCCAAAATTCATATTCACTGTCTTATAAAATTATTATTGTTTAACAGTCTGTCGATAAAATTGTGTTAGAATTCATCAACTAGTACCACCGAAATGTAATACATTTAACTATGTACTAGATACGACACAATCTCCACTCACCCCAGAGACGTGGAGTCGGTTCACAATCTCGAGCTTCTCCATTCATCAACTAGTACCACCGAAACGTAATACATTTAACTATGTACTAGATACGACACAATCTCCACTCACCCCAGAGACGTCGAGTCTGTTCACAATCTCGAGCTTCTCCATTCATCAACTAGTACCACCGAAACGTAATACATTTAACTATGTACTAGATACGACACAATCTCCACTCACCCCAGAGACGTCGAGTCGGTTCACAATCTTGAGCTGCTCCATTCATCGACGCATTCACTCGAAATGCGCATTATCGTTCACTTCACCAACCTTATTCACAGTATAACGGTGGCATGACCTTACAATTATTACTCAATATGATCCCTAATATAATATCAATAATAATAATTTATAAGCCATATTTCAATTCCATAGCTACGAAATGCTGTATATCGAGACCGAAAATACAATAAAATGATAATTTATAAAAATGACAACAATCAAGACGTAGTGCCACACTGCATGCGGCCGACTTGGGCCTGGGAGGTACCTTTCGCTTACACAAGACCGACGTAAAGTGACAGCTGTGCTGTCGCGTTTCGTGCGGTCTGTAAGTAGCCGGTAGCCCCTGGAGGTGGGGGAGAAAGGAGGGTAACGTATCTACAGATAGGCTGTAAATAGTCTCTATGCGGATGTCTATGGGCGTCGGTAGTCATGAAAATGGCTCCACCTGCAAATGCGGAAGAAAGGAAACTTGTATGTATAGCATCAAAGCGATTGTTTACGGACATCGATAATATACTATTGCCCGGTTTCCCTCTTAAACTATAAAAAAGAGGTTAAGCTGAGGCTCTTCGTCTTTTAGGTTTTTATTCATTATTCCGCAGTCACTTTAAGGTCTTACTACAAGTGCAAGAATGTCAACTTCTCAGGTAGGAATATGAGGCGGTTCATTTACTTCATGCCCCGGTTTTTATTAGATTTCTGTAGAAATGATACAAAGTAAAGTCGGAACCATTTGCCCATAGAAATCCAAATAATTTCCTGCGGACGAGTACACGCGCTGAATACTAGAATACTTTTGTTGCATGTCGAATTTGTCACACTTTTTTTTAATATTATTTGAGGTTGTTAAAAATATCAAAAAAAGAATATTCTCGTCAGAATTAACTTTTATGAACTGCAAACAAACATCATTTAAATGTGCATTGGTACGTGGTCATTTAATGATATGCGAGATGCGTCCGCTGTCGAGTCCCAAAAATATAATTAACGATTTAAATTGAATCATGTTATTATGCAATTTGCGTTTGTTATATCCCTTTGTAACTTACTGTTCGTTATTGTAAATTATTTTGTAACGTGTGAATCAATAAAATTGTGAATCATTAGAGCATTGAGCGTTGTTAGACTATCAGAAAAGCGATGCCAGGGATCACAACAGTTCAATTAGTGATCAGTTTTTGATTAGATTCAAGAAGGACTATGCCCCTGCAGATGTGTCAGCAAGCACAATAAATAACTAACCATTTTTAGTGTAAAGAGATAAACCTGTTGTCGAAAAGTTATGATCTACCTCTGTAGGGGAGGGAAATTGAAATTTCTTCCTACTCCTCGTTTTATTTCTTTTGGTCAAATTCGTTGCGGATCCCAAGACAGTTCTAGGTTTCCCACGGGTTCCCTGAGATCATATCAAAAGGTCGTTGTGGTTGCCGCAGTTGGTCCTGGCGAGTCGTAACGATGGCGGTGGGAATGAGTGGTGGGCCAAGCCCGTCCACTACACTTACACACATACGCTCTAATAACATTATCCTTCTTCAAACATTGTCGGGTAAAATTTGTTTGTTTTTTCAGTGGATACTTACAACGAAGATAGCAGCGACGTCTTTTACTTTATATTTTCTCAGTTGTCTGAATAGCTTCTAATAAACTTTTCATTAATTAGTGTACTTTTTCGACTAAGAAATTTTAATTGAATGACAGACAATATTACAAACTTTGATAAACAAAATGTTGATTAGAATTAAAAGAGTAGGTACGCATATATAATCCGGGGCAAACATCTAATCCTTTTGATACATTGCAGTCCGCTTTATGTGACACGAATTTATCATTCGTATAAGATCCCTTGCAAACTTTGTGTTCTAATTAGTTTACGGTTCCCAAGTTTACTGTTTTTTTTTATTTTGACCATAAGATCAAGTCACGTGCCTAGAAGTATTTAATGTACCTACGTCATTATTTCTTGATTGCTTTATGAAATTAACTCTTACATATGTAATTTGACAATGTTAAGCTAGACAATATAGCAAACAAATTTTGTTTTACATGCTAGAACAAGCTAGTTGATCCTGATATAAATAGGAGAATTTAAATCAGGATCTACCCCTATTTATATCAACAACCAGACCTGGATGGGATGTGCCAAATTTCGACACTAGTTAGGTCTTACTAATATCTACTACGATGCCCTGTCAGCGACATGGTACCATGGTACATGGTACATGGTCCCTCGGAGACCTGCCGGACCGGCTAGCTTCACAACTCAACAGAACTCAGAGATACGTTTTTTCTTTTAAATTTTATTCACAGACATTTTTTTTTTACATTCTTATTTATTCATTGTACCAAATTACGAATTTTATAATATAATAACCGTATTATATAAATTTAATTGACTAACGATAATATGTACTATTACTATATAATATGTAACTAATACTACTATTGCATACCAAAAATGGGGAATTGTAGTCGTTCTAAATTGTTCTAAATTGTATATCATCTATATTCTGTACCTACAATTGCAATAAAGACATTTGATTTGATTTGATTTGATTTGATCCCAGATCCCATCAACAGATGTTTCGACCGAAACCGAAACCATATAATTGGGTTTGGTACTCATTCTGACCCTTAACATAACTAGAAAGGCGGCATGATTTGCGTATGTGTAATCTACGGTGTAAGAGAGCCCTTAGCGTAGCAAACATTACATGTGTGTGTGTCACTTGTGCAGTGTGCACATCTCAGCTGGCGTTGGAATAGTCCTCAGAGTTTTGCATTAAACTTTTGTAATACCATTAGGTTGACTCCAAAATAAGACAGCGTATTTCAATGAGCATAATTTCGTTCGATAATTTTGTGGTAGCAAAAGTATGTCATATATATGTAAAATGATGACACCGTGTTATGGCACAGTGCAATATTTGAAAATATTGACCTACCAGGCCGAATGGGTAGAGGACGAAAAGTGTTTGACTTTGCAGTGATTTTCATCTCGCCGCGCCTATGATAGCTCTGTCTGCCTACACTGGTGGTAGCAATGGTAGCTTATACTTCTTGGATAAGTCTTGGTGTCTATTATTTTTAAGGTCTTAAAAGATCCAGGTTCAGGATCGGATGTTAGCGAAAGCATAGAAATTACGTTTTTCCCTTTCTCCTGTCTGAATAATGTAAAAAGGGTGAATTTATTTTCTAATATTAGTCCTAAAGAGGTTTCTTATCGTTTAATTGATGGAAAACTGGATACGGGATGAGCTTATCGTGTATCCGTATCCAGTCGACGAAAATATCCCTTTTTTCACTTCTACTTCACGCGAAAGCTACGTTAAAAAGTAATGAAATCCTTTCAAAGATTTAATCCCACGATATCCTTTTTAATTTCACTAATTAACGGTTCGTATGAAACTCTGGCTCTGAAAGGTGCAGATTATATTTTATCCACATGACGGGGCAAAAGTAATATATTTTTTAGATATATTTTTAATTTTTATAGATATATAAATGTTAGGATTTTTTTTTGTGATTCCTATCTATATACTGTTAGTTCATGGATCCACTTCATCCGACGCAAAGTGAAGTACGTGTGCTATAAATACACCACTAGCAGTTACAAAAATACAATATAAGAATCACTTTTGCAAATAACAGCCATTCAATAAAATGGAAAGCTAAGCTAAGTTATGACTAACTTACGGTATAACTTGAAACTTGAAAGGTTGGTGACTCTAGAAGTACTTAGTAGATGAGATAATCGTCAGAAGTTTTTTTCTATTTATAGAATTTGTTGTAAAGAAACATTACAACAAATTTATTATTGAAAATATTATTTTTTAAAAAGGTTAAAAGTATCTGTACACGACGAACATGTAAATAGTATTTTAAATAATAGGCTAGGGAATAATTTTAATTTATCATTAGATACTTGATTTATATAAACATTAATTTAGCTGTAATTCATAAGTTTTGTTTATTTCTAAAGTTTTTGTTTATTATCATAGCTTGTTTGTATCTAATTAGATTCTTATTAGAAGTTAGCGTTGTGACGTTCGTACGCTGTCTGAACACGCCGGGCGCCGGCTGAGGGGTATTTATATTGCCGTAGCGGGGGGCGAGGTAGTATAAAAGCCGAAAAAACAGGTTTTGTGCGTTCAGACAGCAACGGAACGTGATCGCGCGATAATACATATGTATTTGAATGATAAAAATGTATGTTTAATGATTTAACACACAAGAAAAAGTATACATGTTTTGTAAATATGTTTTTATTGACAAATAAAGTTTGAGGGGAGGCGAAGGTTGGACAGGGACAGAGATAGGGAATAGGGGTAGTGGGGAGACCACGTTTCGGTATAAAAGGCGGGCGTTTTCCCGCCAAAACACGCACGCACGCTTCGTTCGCCACGCCACAATCGCTTCGACACGCTACAAGCAAAAATCAAGAAGAAACTCTGCAAGAAAAGAAGAAAAAAGTAATGAACAAAGAAGTCAGCAAGTAATAGTGTTCTTTCCCTGTTCCGCCCTCAAGTCGCCCTTCAGTAATTTAAGAAGTTGTTGTTTTAATTTATAAGTACGGCACCCTATCCTGTTTCCCTCAACGAACGTCGAACGTCAATACAGTCCACTGCGGTACAGCCACTAAGGTGTGCCGTACAGTATCTAGTTCATCAAAAAATTAAAGAACTGATGAATGCCGACCATAAACTTTCTTATTCTTTAAAAAGCGGGATAATAGGTGGTAGTACAAAATACCAATATAATTTAGAAGGAAAATAGTTACAGAATATGTACAGAAAAGTGAACGTG
>LUGF01044937.1:24033-34712 GCA_001625245.1 Calycopis cecrops
CCCTATACCTTTACGTAAATATATTACTAAAAGCCATTTTACACGAGTAAATACATTTTCGTATCTCTAGATGCTCTTAAGTTTTTATCATAAGTACACAGGCGTCGTCGTTAAGGTCACTTTTTCTTATTACCTCAGCTACTATCGTCCCCAAGGGCCTCTAACACACGCGCCGCGCCGTAAACTGGAATATGATACCTTAGAAATGTAACTAGATAGATAGAGAATATTTACGATATAGAACACTCGAAAATGTACACAACCATTAAAAATTCCGTATTCTTGCTGGCCTATCTTTCTAACCAATAAAATAGGCTAGCACTAATACTGGTGACAGAAATGTAATAAAACAATAGATCTTAATTTATCAGTCATAAATATAAGTGAGCAGTCGTAGATATATTTTTTTAACGTATGACGATATCTATGCTGAATAAAAAAAAATTCCACCAAAAACATTTCACGTAAAATGTTGCCAAGACAACCATATTAGATACCCTGGTTACCTTTGTATAATCTAGTATTATCTAATCTAATTTAATCTAAGTTTAGTATACAACCAACAAAAAAATCATAAACTTATAACTTTTACCGCCATCCCCTAAAATAGGGGTGTGGTAGTTTGTATGAGACTTCAAAAACGGGTAAACTACTAAACGGCTTGACCGATTGGGTTGAAAATTTGTGTGTATTTCCATTGTTTCACAGACGTGAATATATTATCTATGTGTATAAAAATAAATGTTTGTCTGTATGTTGTTGTGATGCGATGATCTTTTGTAAAGTTGTTCTGCATGCGCCCGCGAAAGTTTCTGCATTGGTATATATTGCTGTGCATACTGATTTATCTGTTGGTGGTGTAGCAACGCGCGCAGGGTACAGTTCGTATATAACAAAATTGATAAAGCTAATAGCAGACCGCTTTGTTTTGGAAATAAATTAATTACTAAATATTAAATTTATTTATTTTTTAACCGCTCCAGTAGTATAGGAGATTAGTGGACAAACATCTTGACACGGGGTTTTAATATATTAAGATATAGGTTTAATATTAGCTCATCGTCTGTGCTGGAAACAACAGTTGTAAACTTCAGGAGTTAATAATAAGCTCTTACTCATAGTATATTGTGTTTGCAGAGAATACCGAAACCAGGCACTGAATATTAATAAAAATGTGATGAATGTGATAATTAATAAAAATATTTTTATTAAACATAGACATTACCTTAGATTTGCCTTTTGGAGTATTTATTTTCAAATGTTATACAAACTGAAAAGCTATTATACAGCAATTCACGCCAATATCTTTCACAGCCGAGGGTCCTCACTGCGAACAGGTGGTCACGACTAACGAGGCTGTTTATCCAGGTCAAGTATTACTGTTATATCGCCGTTTACTTATTTATATTTTGTACATTTGTGTCGCAAAATCATTCTAAGGTATAAATATTAATACCCTTATAAAAAGGAAACTTAATAAAATTTGTTTAGATTTGTAACTTAAAAAAATACGCTAAATATATTTCAAATGTAAAACTATGTATTAGATATTGTTAAACGGTAGGTACACAAATTTTAAAGACATTTTCCATTTATTCTCCTAACATACATTTAATAATTGATCTGCGAAATTTTAAGGTTATGATAAAACATTAGATTTTTTTTTGGAACATATTGATAATATTTTTACCCTTTGATTATATACACGACATGTATATAATCAATTATTGTTACCAAAAACGCCTACACTGATCGTCAATTTATAGAAAGTGTGTACAAATAAAAACAAATAAAATAATATGCTATATACTTACACATATTAGGTACAACCAAAAGGAAAAATATACATAATTAATATTATGTGTGGTACGTTGATGTACCTAAAAGAGATAAATGAGATAAATTTATTCTTTAACAGATTAGTACAGCACTTACGCCTCGATGCGATGCGATGCGACACTTTACAACTACAATAATGTAATGAAATATTAACGTATAGTGCGATTTTTGCGTTTAATTATTTAGGCTTCTCTACCTTATTTTATCTTTTGTTTTCTATTTTTTGGTAACGCAGGGAAATACCATTACGTACGCTACCCAGAAGCCCGGGTGGCTCGACCGGGTACAGTGTCGGGCTCGGCAACTGGGTTGCCCCTAGCGACAAAACCCCTTCGGATGCCTTCAGCCGCTATAATTGGAGAGCCTCGGATCTACAAACAACAGGGCCTCTCCAACGACAGGCTGGCCTCGGTGAAAAGGCCAGACTCCTCCTCCTTGGGACTACCCGGCTGCCTTTGAACAGTCCCTACTCCAACGTTGGGACCGTGCAATGGGGTCAGGTTCCCATCCTGACCCCTGGTCCAACGGAGCAGGCCATGCTGGTGGTCCCAATCCACGCCTCCATCTGCTAATTCAGAGGGATAGATGGATTTCCGATATTGGCTGGTCCCATCCACAAGGCGACGGACCAACCATTAAACGGCCTCGGAGGAAAAGGAGGACGGCAACGACACACCACATCTCCTCTTCCTCTGCAGCCCCTCCGCCTACGCATCTGACGTTGCGCCCCCGTTAGATCTTGGGAGCAGGGCGCACGACAACGACACAGCGATACACCCTCCTTCTGCTATCCCTCCTCCATGGACGCATCTAGAGCGGGCCCTGTGGAAGCCCACTCGAAGCGTCTCCTCCTGGGATCCCTCTTGGTTTCATCGTGATGGCTTAAGCCACGGTTACTAAGCCTCCTCACCACGACAAGGTGATCAAGGAGATCCGTCGAGGAGGAATCTTTTCTACCGCTATTTTAACGTGAATCAAGATTAATAATTGAAGGATGATACGCCAAATGTAAAACGACTATTAAGTAGAATATTAATCATCAATACTGTCATAATTCATCTTTATTGGATATATTGTGTTACTTACATACTCGTAAGACATGAAATTTCTTCCATGTCCTGCGAGTAGGTAAGTAACATAATAACATAATAAATGTTCGTAATTTCTGCTTGAATTGCTGAACGATACTGCTAATTTTAATTAACATTGTAATGACTTATCACAGTTTATTTTCATCATGCTGATACCTGAATCTCAGTTATATGTAATTAAAGGTATAAGTATTTGAAAGGTAAATATATCATGGACGGAATAACATTGACACACGTATTAGTATTTATGTTTTATTTTTCTTACACTGCTTAAGGAAAATAACAATAATTTATTAAAGTAAAACATAATAATACATTTACCATTTTAATCTGTGTTCATTTACTTCTATTTATTTTATCGTTACACATTTAAACTTGTTTTCATTTATATATAGTTTACAGCAATGAAAGGCACTCGCTTGAATAACAACATTGTTAAGAGCTCACACAAAAACATCTGCGACGCGCGTTTTCAATACGAATGCGTAGTGCGTACTGAAAATTGAAATGACTGAAGAGAGACTCGCGAGTCGCGACACAAGCTCGCGTGGCGAAATATAGGTACTAACCCTAAGAGGCCTCACAATATACGCATAGTAGTTAGTACGCCGATGCGTAATATATGGATGTAACGCCGTGTATGTTAGAGGACTTGTATGTGCTGTTTCATCACTCTTACATCGTACATGGGGCCACATAAAATCAGGGATGTGGTATCATAAAAATGATACCACAACCATCATACTGAGTGGTCACAATTTTGGGTACTGGTTACACTGTTGTGCATTTTCCCTTTTTCTATTATTTACGTTTTTTGTTTTTTTTTTGTTTTTATAAGTTTTTTTTTCTAGTGTATGTTTAAGAAAGTGTTATTTAAGTTTACTTTGTTTAATTTTCTTTTTTGCTTTTTTTTATTTCTTGTACTTATTATGAATAGAATATGTTATGTTTGTTTTGGTTTTTTGTAAAAAGTGTAACGTGTAAGTGCCCAAATAAATAAAAAAAACATCGGTTGTCTGTAAAGTCGATTTACTGACGATAGTTGAACGTGACAACGTCTTAAGAAAATACTGATGGAATGGTAGCATTTTTCAAAAGAAAATTTTAATTTCATTTGTTTAATAGATTTGTATGTATATAGAGAAAGAGGTAATTGGAAATGGTAATATGTTAGATTGCAAGTTATTTGTATAGCATAGAGGTAGTGCCATACTGCATGCTTGCATGCAGTCGAATTGGGCCGGCACGACCGGGGAGGTACCTCTCGCTTACACGAGACTGGCGTAAAGTGACAGCTGTGCTGTCGCGTTTCGTGCGGTGTGTAAGTAGCCGGTGGCCCATGGAGGTGGGAGTAGAAAGGAGGGCAGCGCATCTGTATAGCCTCTATGCGGATGGTTGTGGGCGTCGGTAGTCCTGAAAATGGCTCCGGTTGCTCGTTTGCCCTCCATTTACATAAAAAAAAAAAAAAAAATAGCAGATATATAGTTCGTCTAATGCATAACAGATGGCGTTATCACGTATCCTACATCGCGCTATAGCTTGCACAAATCTATTTGCTTAGGGTGTTCATAGCAGATATATAGTTCGTGTAATGCATAACAGATGGCGTTATAACGATTGCTACATCGCGCTATCGCTTACACAAATCTATTTGGTTAGGGTGTTCATACAAATACTATACCGTGGTTTCATTAGATGTGACCAAAGGCCTCGGAACTAAAGTTTATTAAAGACCGTGGGAACATGTAACTGGTCCAATTTAAATTTTTTGTTCCTTCATTTTGCAAATAATCCTAAAACATACAATTCAACATATACATTTGACAACTAGGTAACGCCGCATGTTGTCAAATTTTTTGGAACAGCCTGCTCTATCGATTTATAAGACGTTATCACGTCAAAAAATAAAAAAAATAAAAAAATTCAAACGCAGAATAGGATAGCTAATGAAGTAGGAACTAGAGGCCTAATAATAATCTGGAAGAAATAATTTGAAAACAATTAATTTACATTTTATTCAAGTAGCAATTGTTATTGACATTTATTACTATTTCTGCAGATGATAAAAGACACTAAAACGTAATACAAGCGATTCCAGATTCCTATTCTATATATTAAGAAATCTCGTAGCTAAACTATGCGGTGCCGTAGCGAGTGCGCCTGATTTAAATTCCCAAGCCCGCGGGTACTGCAGCGTGTACGAGCTTACGGAAGGCACGACCTGTGCCACGCTGTGTGACGTGACATTTTAATTATCACATACCACTATCTGACACGTACAGAATCTACCGTTATTATATGATTCATCGATAAATTAATTAGTATGTTAATATCGTGTTCAACCACAGACGTGAGGTCCCGGGTTCGAATCCGGGTCGGACCAAAAATTGTTAGTAGGATTTTTCAATTTCTAATAACTGTCGGGAGTTTGCGGTGTTACACCTCTGTGGTTCGGAGAGCACGTTAAGCAGTCGGTCCTGCGCCTGATTTCTCTCCGGCCGTGTCGGATTGCCGTCCCATCGGAATATGACAATGAAGGAATAGGGAGTGCACTTGAGCCTGCGCGCACACTTGTGCACTATAATATGTCCTGCGCAGATGGCTCGTCTGTACAGACGGCCGCCGTAGCCATTATCGGCTAGGACGACATTAATATTTTTTTATTACCTATAGCTCACGTGAAAGCTCCTTAAAAGTTATGGCTATTCTGTCTTGTCTAGTGCATTTTTTTACGTTTTATGTGGGATTTAATCCCCCTCAAAAAGACTAGATTTTTTCTATATAAATATATTAATATTTATATTTTTTTTATTTATATTTATATATACAACAATTTAATAAAAAGTCATTTTAACGTCGATTACGAATATTGTTTGTGATGTTTATTGTGGTTACTATAGAAACCGTCACGTCTACACTCGAAAGTTAAACTTTGTATTTATAATAAACATGAACATTAGATACAGTAACTCAAACTAGTTCATTTCCTTTCTGAAGAAAACTTGTGCCTCGAGGTGCAAATTTAGTTACGGATCAGATAAATAATTACGGACGCAGATGCAAACGAAAATTGAGTCATCGAAGCTGTCTAAAGTGTTATCTAAAAGTAAAATTATTTACTTATATAACATTTTATTTATCGATTATGTTATCACGTACAATTATATGTTATTTTACGTGATAAAGTCTCGATAATTATCGTTCTATTCATATTTTACAGACGACCCTAAACATTTTTTCAGATGATTGAGTGAGTAGTTGAGACTACTACTACTGAGTAGTTGCTACTCACTCAATCAGCTGAAAAATATTACGGAAGAAATGCCCATGAGGATCTTCACGGTTAATGATTGTGCAGATATGAGGCTTTATCTCTTTCTCGAGGTTCTCACCAAATTAACAGAACACATTTCATTGAAACAACTTTCACTTTTCGTTTCCGTTCGTGCATAGGATATTTAAAAACGTAAAAGAAAAGAGATCTAAAGATTATGTGGTGAAATAAATGAAAATTCGTTCTAAGCTTTAAATCTTACATTCTGCTTATGACAGCGGACAAATCAAAAGCAGTTATAAAAATTAAAATCCCTCTGCGGCTGAGCGTTTTACATAAAATTAATGCTTCGTTTCAAATTGGAGATTCAAGAAATGTAAGGAAAAAGAGAAAATCTTTTACTCTCCGTGGTAAATTAACTAAATAATTTATCTTGTTATAATACAACAGGTGCTATATGAAACAGAATGACTGACCAATTGTGTAACGAACTTCGTTCATTGAGGGATAATTTTATTATTGTTTGCAGTCAAAATATGTGTCTGTGGTCATTATTTATATTAAGGTGACGTAACGTAATCATTTATAATAAAATGGAAATCTTTTACTGAAAACATTAATACTTAACACACACTGATACACGTTAACAATTTCATAGTTGGTTATTAAATCTATTAAACATCTATCACATACGTATAAAAAAACAACCATCTAAATAAAATAAAAAAAAACATTAAACAAAACAAAACTATAGTAATAAAAGATATAAAATGTTGAAATTTTAAATTAATAATGCTTACCTAAATATATTATTAATTACACATGTAATTCTTAGAAGTTGTACTTGTATATTTCATAACTTTTATGCTAATAAATTACTTGCTCCGGTAGTTTAATATGCTTATGCTTTATAGAAATAAATAGTTGGTCATAATTTGATCAGATTTGGTGATTCCACCTACTCAAAAGTTTTGTTCCCTGTAACCTAAAAGTTCTATCTGTATGTAGATAGTTGACAGAGAAAACAGGAGCAATCTTGGAATTTATAAAATCAATTTTACGTATTACATAAATATTCATAAATTAAAGTCAAAACCTTGACTAACAAATGTGCTATTTATTAAAATAACGTCAACGAAATATTAACCTATTACTTCATATGCCCATCTCCATTTAAAGATTCGTAAATCAAACATGAATCCAAATTATTATAATCCTTCATATAGGAAAACAAAAAATGCGACAAACAGATGAAAACAAACATCGTTTCATTTCAAACCTCTTCAAAAATAAATTTTCTTTTTTTACGTCCTCCAAACTAATTTATGTACATTAAATTAAATTTTACACCTCATTGTCTTGAAATAGAGAATATTCTATTCTAACCAAATTAGAGTAAAAAAAATTAAATTATATGGGAATTTAGATGGAGACTAATCTCACTGCAACTTTATCAAACTTTATTGTTTTATACTCTAATAAATATTTATTAGTGATGTAAAAAAATTGTATTTAATCAAGTGAACGACAGAATTTTCATTCGTCCCATAATTTTAATAACCAATTTGAAGGAGATTTAATTAAATCTCTTCCATCAAATTGAAAATATTAAGAGAAATTGAATCGTACCAATGTAATTATAAAGAATGAAATGCTTTTCAAGCCCTGAATAAAATTGAAGTGTATTATAATTTTTTAGAGAATTATTGTAAATTTTCAAATTTAAACAAAGTGTTGTTGTTATTTTTATATTAACGCCTTTTTTCTTTCTTTTTTCGTATGCCAAGTAATATCACGATTCCAGATTGTAAATAATAAAACGAAATAATTATGTATTTAACATTTTATCACGATATTTATGATATACTTATTATCTTTTGAAGACTTAATGAAGTAAAGATCTTCTAAGTGGATATTTTATGGCTCAGCGGTTCATCAGTAGCTCAGCCGGAGGAAATTGTTCCAAGATTGCCGTCAGAGGTAGTCGCTGCGACGCGACGAACTCGAGCGAAAATATTTTCTAAATAATTTCAAGGAGATTTCTTACATCATTCAGGATTCAATTTTAGGATTTCATGCTTCAAAATTAAAAAACATAACCCTATACTTATATATGATGGCTTTGTAGCCCGATTGTATGTTCGTATTCCTGTCTGTCTGTCTGACTGTATGTCCAAGAACTTTTGCAAAAAATTGCATGGAAAGATCAAGTTGAAATTAATGCCGAATACTGAGATCTATCTAGAGGCGTAGTAAAAATAATACAACAATCAACTTCTAGATGGATACCCACTACAACCTATCAACTAGGCTTACTGCCATTGCTCCATTCTATCGTATAAGGCTCTTCGACCTTCGAACCAGATCCGGTGAACGTAAGTAAGGAAATATTCATAATGAATTCTTAGAAATATTTCAGGCCACCCGATCACAAATTTGGCTTCTTATAGAACTATTAATTTATTTAACTCAAAGCTCAGTCTGTCTCGGGTTGTGATTTTAATCAAAGCTCAAATTAAGCGGCTCTCTACATCTCCCCAGTTGTTGCTTGTACAAATAAATAATGAGTTAATTTACACCGGGCTCATTATCATTAGAGGGGGATCAGAACCGCCCATGTTTGTTAAATATACTTGGTATTTTGAAACTGTATTAAGGATTTTTATAGGAATAATATATAGGCTCCGCGATTTCAGTCAAATAGTTAAGTTAAAGTATCATTCATTTTTTATAGTCTCCAACCTTAACGCGAATTTTCTCGGCATATGAGTATAGTTTACATCAAAATTCTTTCAGCCATTTTCACGTGGTGCTTGCCAAAATAAACAAACATACAAACAAACATTAAAAATAAACTGTTAGAATGTTCTGCTATATACTTTTTTCCGAATGTCTTAACTCTTAAACGGTTGTGATGATAATAATAATAACAATAATAAAAAATGTTCAACGTGCGTCGATTTTTCAAACCCAACATCATCTTCAATTATATCATAACTTCATTAGAAAATTCATATCACCTCATGGACATACTTCATTCACCATAATATGATTTACTTTAAATCAAATCAGTAAACTGACAAAGTGTCGAGACAAAGTAATAAATAAAAAATTAAATTAAAATAAGAATAATCGATATAACGATATTTACTACTTTTTAGTATTCTCTTCTTGTTGCAACCACATTTACAAGCCTAATACTAATAATCCTACTATCTCGCTAGGAATATAAATTCGAAAGTTTGTTACTATGTCACTTAAAAATGAACGATTCTCTTTGGATATGTTTTATATGGATGACGCCGCGGGATACAGCCAGTACAATATACTTGCAGAACTGCACTCTGAAGCTGCAAGCATAACAAATAA
The DNA here is from genome assembly GCA_001625245.1 of Calycopis cecrops. NCBI lineage: Eukaryota > Metazoa > Arthropoda > Insecta > Lepidoptera > Lycaenidae > Calycopis > Calycopis cecrops. Next base: position 33,607 of record LUGF01044937.1, read on the forward strand.
AACAATTTTTCTAACAGATAAGATTCTCTCAAGAGGATTTGGAACTTAAGCGTTCAAGTCGGCCTCGCCTAGAAATAATATTTTCATCTCAAATGCTATCATTTGATTCTCACAAAAGCATCTGCATATATCTTTTGTATTTTTTTTCTGTATTTGATATCTAATGTTGTTGTTGTAGTGTATAAATGATTCAGCGGAGACTAACAGAGCAAGTCTGCGACTTTAGGTAATGTATCGCATAAGAATAAAATAATCCACCGTGCGTCGTACCTTCAGATTTCCATTTTAAAATTTGCATAAGTGCCTCTTGTTCTAAATTTATGTAAGTGCTAGTGCTGTATCTGTAGCTCAAGTTCGTTTTATATCGAATAAAATGAGTCGCATTTTGTTTGTTTTTGTTTACGAGTATCTTTGCTATTTCAATATTGTTGCGCTCGTTAAGTGTCGTGGAGAAATTAGATAGAAGATGGTGATAAATATCCAGATAAGTGCCATATAAGTTCAATTAAAAAGGCCAAAGCAAAAGACAAAAATGTAGAGGAAATTGATTATATTTTTTCTGTTGCATTAATTAATGAAATTCAATGTTGAGTTTTCATTATTCCTCTTATTATCTGTACATTTATATCGTTAACACCCTCACTGAAAAGGCAGGTTAAAAGGCCATAAATGTCAAAACATCTGAATGTGAGAAGGATGAAATTACCGTTCCTGAATATTATTGGCCAATCATAACAAAGTTCATGATCGATCTATAGAATATTATAAGAGAACTGTACTATAGGGAATGAACAATCCTTACCAGAGATTGGTAAATAATACTCAATTTCGATGTAATTTATATATCTGTGGACTTTTATACAGACATAACGCTCATATCAAATTAATATAAAAAAAAATATCAGTCAAAGTAAATTAGAAAATTATCTATTTTGAATTATATATTTCGAAACTAATTTATTTAACTGTGATTGAACAAATCACCAGAAGCGCTTCTATTTTACCAGTCATCGTTGCGGGTATCGCCGGGGGATTTGCAATAAAATTACTCGAAGAGTGCCTGGAGGAGGAATATTCCTAAATTATAATTAAAGAAAATCATGGTA
>LUGF01044937.1:34879-55030 GCA_001625245.1 Calycopis cecrops
TCGATTTATAAGACGTTATCACGTCAAAAAAAATATCTGTCAAAGTAAATTAGAAAATTATCTATGTTGAATTATATATTTCGAAACTAATTTATTTAACTGTGATTGAACAAATCACCAGAAGCGCTTCTATTTTACCAGTCATCGTTGCGGGTATCGCCGGGAGATTTGCATTAAAATTACTCGAAGATTGCCTGGAGGAGGAGTATTCCTAAATTATAATTAAAGAAAATCATGGTAAGAAAATAAAGTTCTTTTATAAGTGGGCCAACAATCAGATTTTTTTAAGCTCACCTTTATTAACATGTGGAATTCTCCCCTATTTCTCCGGTACAATCTAAGCATCGCCTAGTAGTAGTACCTTAAAGACATTAGACAAACTTATGTCAGATTTGATTCGACTAAACCACACCGTTTAGTAGTTGTAATGAGAGGGCCCAAGTATATCCTAGAAAAGGATAATCCCTGGACGCATCATGACCACAGTGTTCTCGCTAAGACTTGCAGAGGACCTAACCCCTTTACCATTCACTTTACTACCTTTTAGGCACATTTATATAAGCAAAGAAATTAACTACCTACGCTTATATTTCCTAGTACCTAAAACGTGTAAAATGGTTTTCATAAAACAACAATCAAGTTGAAATTATACATAATTTTTAAAGCACTCGCACGTGTCATAATGTTTATGCGAAATAAAAAAACAGCAACAAAACGTTGAAACGGTAAAAATAATAAGACCATAAAACTTGTTATAAGGATGTTTGTTATTCGTGTCACGTAAATCGGATTGCAATGCATGATAAGGATTAGAGGTCTCCTGGATTATAAATACTCATAATTATGGCAGTGGACATTATGTTTCGACAGTTTGTAACATTGTCTGTTTCTTCGTCAATGTACTTTCACAGTTTAGGCAGATCTGAATTTACTTCAATGAGTAGGTATTTATAAGTTAAAACTTCATGTAAAGCAATCGTTCCTATCTATACGTAAAAGGAATTTTTGAGATTTATGCGACTGTGTGTATCTAAAGGAAAAAAAAATCGATTTTAATTTAAGCGGTGCCGCTTCGATAACGCGAGTCAGACTATCAGGTTACTCATCATTAAAATATATTTAGTTAGCTGTGTGCTCTGTTTTTAAAATTAATTTTAGGTTAAATGTAAATTGTAATGAATGTTACATAAAACGCCGAAGATCTAATTTGCAGGTTTTTATCATTGATGGACGTAGAATTCTTAAACTTTTCTGTACTCATTTAAAGAGCAGGACCTGGTTGACCGAGCTTCGCTCGGATAAAAAATAAATAGACGGAATCCCGCCATCTATTGAGGAGTAAAAAAACCATAATTATATATAATATAATATAGATGGCGCTGATATTATTTATATATTATTATCTCTTGAGAACCGAGCTTTTCTCGAACCTGGGACCTTAATAAATCGATTCCTTGAGCCGAAAAACCCCTAATCTGTAACTTTCATGAAAATCGTTGGAGCCGTTTCCGAGATCCTGATTACACATATATTATTATATACAGGGTGTGGCGTAAAGAATGGATATACCAAAACTTGTCGATGCCCCCCCTTGTGAACTATTCGAAAAGCATATTTTTGTTTTTTTTTGGTTTGAATTTAAAAAAAAATGGGATAAATAACATTTTTTCAAAATTAAGCGACTCTTACTCACTAATTTTGCTATAGTAGTCACAAATTTTGGAATTTTTGTATTTTGTTTTTCTTATTATGCCGCTAATTAGTTATTTCATTGATAACAATAAAGAGATTTTCTTAGATTGCATCAAAATTTAAATAATAAAACAAAAATGATAACAATAAATCTTTGATTATTTGATTTACTAACTTTGTATGCCACTTGGCAAAAAAAAAATCTATGATACTAAGCTTGCCCATTGCTTTAAAAACATGCATAGTTATTGCAGATTCTAAAAAGGTATAATACATGTTACATTTATGCCGATATCTTTAAAAAATATCAATTCAAGTTCTCGTTGACCACATTTTTTATTTGAGTAAACAAATGAACATAATTCAAAGGTGTTCTTATCTAGGTATTACGGGTTGATCCTTTGTTGAATGCGTAAGAGCAGGTAGTCCCTATTAATAAGCCAATCAGCTATTTAGATAAAGACCTAGTTACCACAACTTATTGTCGTATATTCCATGTCAAGACTTAAGGGTTATCTTTAGATAAAGACAAAGCATTTTGGGGTAAACAATGCTTGTGCAACAGAGATGGGTAATGCAATTTATTTCTAATGTAATGAAATCAGTTTAAGTACCCAGTTAGTGTTCTTTAGACAATCGTCTCTTGCGCATACCTCTCTGTACCTCCACGTGTTTTGTTTATTTAAAAAGTGAATTTAGCTTTCGTACTACGGACTCAGTTTTTGCTTACGATTTGGACATTTAGTGATAGGTATTATTTAATACTCTTACGCTATCGCATATTGTTTTTTAAACATGCCACGCCATACGTATACCTCGATCGAGTATACAAACGTGCATCTCATTTACGGGCTCTGTAACTGTAATGCAAATGCAGCTGCACGAGAATACCGCCGAATATATCCCGATTTACGTCATCCCGACTATCGGGTGTTTCTTCGGGTGCATAATGCTTTTAGGGAAGGGAGAATGCTTGGTACTGGTGTCGGTGGAAATTCAGAAGGAAGACCTCGACGACATGGCGATTCTGCAGTATTAAGTGCAGTGGCTCGAGATCCCGAATCTTCAATTCGTGAAATAAGTCGCGTAACTGGTGCGGACACGCGAACAGTGGGCCGAATATTGCACAGACATGAGCTTCACCCTTATCATTTTCAAAGGGTGCAAACACTTATGCCTTGGGATCACGACGTCAGGGTGCAATTCAGTCGTGTAATGTTGCGTAGAATAAGGGAAAATCCAGGTTTCTTTAACAGAATTTTGTGGAGTGACGAGTCGACATGTAGGAGAAATGGCTACATAAACATGCACAACCTGCATAGTTGGCAAGTATCGAACCCAAAAAACATTCGGCAAGATCGGGCACAAGTCCAATTTAAAGTTAATTTATGGACAGGAATCCTAAATGGACAAATAATTGGACCCGTTGAATTACCTGTGACATTGACGGGTCCTATTTTCCTGGATTTCTTGCAAAATACTTTGCCCCAATTATTGGAAAGTGCAAATGTGCCACAAAACCACTGGTTGCAAAATGATGGTTCTTTATCTAAAGATAACCTTCTTTATCTAAAGATAACCCTTAAGTCTTGACATGGGATATACGACAATAAGTTGTGGTAACTAGGTCGTTATCTAAATAGCTGATTGACTTATTAATAGGGACTACCTGCTCTTACGCATTCAACAAAGGATCAACCTGTAATACCTAGATAAGAACACCTTTGCATTATGTTCATTTGTATACTCAAATAAAAAATGTGGTCAACGAGCACTTGAATTGACATTTTTTAAAGATATCGGCATAAATGTAACATGTATTATACCTTTTTAGAATCTACAATAACTATGCATGTTTTTAAAGCAATGGGCAAGCTTACTATCATACATTTTTTTTTGCCAAGTGACATACAAAGTTAGTGAATCAAATAATCAAAGATTTATTGTTATCATTTTTATTTTATTTTTTTAAATATTGATGCAATCTAAGAAAATCTCTTTATTGTTATCAATGAAATAACTAATTAGCTGCATAATAAAAAAAAACAAAATACAAAAAATCCAAAATTTGTGACTACTGTAGCAAAATTAGTGAGTAAGAGTCGCTTAATTTTGAAAAAATGTCATTTATCCCATTTTTTTTAATTCAAACCAAAAAAAAACAAAAATATGTTTTTCGAATAGTCCACAAGGGGGGGCATCGACAGGTTCTGGTATATCCATTCTTTACGCCACACCCTGTATATAAATATACAAGAATTGCTCGTTTAAAGATATTAGATAAACGCTTATGATGACGCCGGTTATAATAATGTTAATTTTATGTTGATGTCTTTTCTTTTTCAAATGAATTGAATTCTACTGTCATAAAAAAGATTAACTAAAAAGGAAATTTTACCGAATATAAAAGAAATAATAATTTGTCCTAATTCTTTTTCATTTGGTAATATTAAGAATGGTGTCTCTGTCTTGAAAGTTATTAAAATGTCGATTGTTAATTTACGTGAGCTTCCTTTAATCTTAATGGCAAGTCTAATGGAATTTAATTGATTCTCTTAACGCCAATGTCTAAAAATACTAAGAAGATTTGTAATCAAGATACTCCATCTTCGAATCACTTTTAACCTTCAATATTGTAATAATAGCTATCATTAAGCATTTGCCATCTCATCCTGTAAATATTAATCATGATTTTCGCTGTAATAAGGTGGAGGAGCCAAATAATTAAATGTTGGTATCAAGCATCGACGTGATAAATTTCCCGCGCAAATCACATCGTAGGTTAATATTCTGTTACATTATCTGTGACAGTAAAGTATGGCGCGTCTTACGCAGGCTTTAAATTAACGTTTATCATATTCTGTGGAAAATGTTGCTATACCATCGGCATCGCTGCGGTAGAAAGTTTTAAAAGATATGAAATTTCTTACTCTGATACATATAGGTGCGGAGAATTTGAGAGGATATTTGAAACCTTTTTCTTACCCCGTCTGTCTCAACAGTTTGCAACCATACTTAACACGGTCAAATAGTTATGTGAAGGATGTAAAAACATCTACCTTATTCAAAGGATAAACACAATATAATTGGACGTTTCTAGTCGTTGTTCAGCTTTAGTTTTATTGTTGACATTTACCGTAATTTACCTCTTAAATTCTCACACTAACAAGATTCTGAATTACATTAGATTTAACTGTGGAGTACATTTCGCGTTGCAACCTCGTTTCGTGCGGTGTGTAAATAGCAAGTGTCCCATGGAGGTGGGAAGAGAAAGGAGGGCAGCGCATCTGTATAGCCTCTATGCTAATGTCTATGTGCGTCAGATGTCATGAAGATGATCCCGACTGCTCGTTTGCCCCACAACCTTAGTTTGCTTAATATCTTCAGTCTTATCAGATTGACCACCTGATCTATTGTATACAATGACATCACATCAGGGAGTCAGGGAAGAACAACCTGGTTACGGATCCGCTGACCGAGTTGAGGTATCGCGTTTGCCAGGTGTCCTTGGAGATGTCTCGTATAAGATGTCTGACATATGAGAGAGGGAAGGCTGCATAAGCGTGCCGCTGTTTTAGTTTGAGGGCCGCTTCTTTTGCCAGCTCATCCGCTCTCTCATTGCCCTGGATGTCTGCGTGGGCCTTGACCCAGAATAGATCTATTGTGCGACCATGGTTTTCGAGGTCCGCGATGTCTCGTCTGATGCGGTGTGCGATAGGATTAAGGGAACTGGGGTCTGAGATGCTCTGCAATGCGGAGCGTGAATCGCTAACTACTGCAGCTTGTGGGGTGTCTCTCGATGACACGATGTGTATGGCTCTCGAAATAGCCACCATCTCGGCTTGGAAAACGCTGCAGTAGTTGGGTAAGGAAAATTTTGCCCTTCCCAGTTCCCGTCCATCCGACCAGAAAGTGACCGCGCCTCCAACGCGACCCTCGATCTTGCTACCGTCTGTATATAACACCATGGTGTCGGCCTTTATTTTGGTGAGGTCATCCTTGCTGTTAATATATTCGAAAGCTCTATGACTACGACGGGAGGGGTGGGGGAGAGTAAAAGGACTCACCTTTTCTTCTAAGATTCGGCCCGGTAACTCGGGCATTGGCTTGCCGCGCTTTGTCAGGTAAAGCTGGTACTGCTCCTTGACCCTGATGTCAAGTGGCAGAATTCTGGCAAGGAGACAGGCGGACGTGAGGGAGGTGGTACGGTGGGCCTTCGCGACGAGATTTGCAAAGAGTCGCGTGGTTGAGTCCAGTCTTCGCGAAATCTGTCGTTTCCCCGCCACTAGCCCCCAGACATTAGCTCCGTATAGTATTGTCGGCTCAATCACCGCCAGGTAGATGGTCCTGATTATATCGGGGTTCAGTCCCCAGTGGACTCTGGCGGTGCGGCAGACGGACTTGTAAATACCGACCACCTTCTTCTTGAGATTGTCCAAGTGACGCACGAAGTTAAGGTTTCTGTCGATGGTCAATCCCAGTACCTTAAGATGGTCGGCAAACACAATAGGCACGGTGTCGATGTAGAGCTGGGGCCTGTCATACTTGCGCTTTTTAGTGACTAGCAGCGCCTGGGTCTTCGAGGCAGCAAACTCTAACTTATGTTCATTTCCCCATTCCGTCACCCTTTCCAGTACAGGGTTGAGTTTTTGTTCCAGCTCCTGAGCAGTGCATCCTTCGGCGATGAGGAGTAGGTCGTCAGCGAAGGCCTGCAGGTGGCAGGCGAAACCCTCCGCCTCGTGGAGTAGGGAGTCCAGGAGCAGGTTCCACAGAAGTGGTCCGCAGGTGGAGCCCTGGATGCAACCCTTGGACGTCTCTCTGCACACTGTGGAACCCGCATATCTGAGCTCCACGCTCCTGTCCGATAGGTAGCTTTTCAGTAGCTGGTATAGAGCCTTCTCGGGTGTCTTCTTCCTGTATTCGTCCAGAATCGCGGGCCACCAGGCATTGTCAAAAGCCCCGGCAATATCCAAGGATATGATGGCCACAAGTTTTTTATTTGAGAGATGGGTCCGGATGATCGTGACCGCATCATAGAGCGCGTCCTCCGTGCTGCGCTGAGGGAGGAATCCGTACTGTCTAGAACTTAGTTTAGCCTCAGAGCCTAGCTTCCAGAGGATCCTGGTGGCCATCATTTTTTCCAATGTTTTCCCCAGGACAGGGAGCAGCCCTATCGGCCTAAACGCCTTTGGGGTGCGGTAATCAGCTCTACCAGCCTTGGGGATGACTTTGATCCTGGCTCTCTTCCATGCTGTTGGGAAGTGTCCACTGCGTAGGCATGCGTTCATGATCCCAAGGAAGAGGTCGGGGTTGGACCTGTACGCCGCCTCACAAATATCCGAGGTCAAGCCGTCTGGTCCCGGCGCCTTCCTTGGGTTCATTTTCTTAAAGACTGCTTCCACCTCGCCGGGAGTGAAGTAGATGGGGTCGTAGTTAATTGGGTCAGGATGGGCGTAGGTGCAGAGTGGCTCCTCGGTCATACGGCGCCTTCGCTCCCTTTGTGCCGGGGTGTCGGACGCTGGGTCGTCCGCAGGGAAGAAGGTTTCTGCCAGCAGGTTGCACGACTGGTCGGGGTCAAGAGTTGTTTCAGGGTCATCCGGAGAAGTGAGCAGTTTGTCGCCTTCTTTCTTGGAACAGCACTTGATGACCCTAAATATGCCCGACCACATCGTCTCCTTCTCTTGGGCTGTGCAGAACCTCCTCCAGCTGCTGGTTATGGAGGTTTCAATTAGTTCCTTGTACTCAACTTTGACTTTTAGTAGGGACTCGACGAGAATAATTTTTCTTACAGGGTTGGCCTTTTTTATTTTTCTTTTCAGTGTGGTGAGTTCTTTCCTCATAGCAGCAAGCTCCTTGTTCCACCATTTACTGCGCGGCTTCCCTGTGCTGGCGCCGCATCTCGGGATGGATGCGTCGCATGCCTCTTCGATGGCTTCATGATATTTCGCGATAGTATCATCTAGCTGAGCTCTGGAGGTAAGGTAGTTTAAGCTTTCCAGGTTGATGTTGCACCTCTCCAGAGCCTCCGGTAGGACCTCCCGGAACGCGCTCCAATCCGCTTTTGAGGTGTTGTACTTCTTTGTGGAGGTGCTGGGTAGGTATCCGGTGGTGTCGTCGAGGGCCACCGAGAAGCGGATCCTCCTATGATCAGAGAGACCCGATGAGTCTCGGTCGACCCGCCAGTCTGTAATTTTTTGAAGGAGATGACTCGAGCAGGCAGTAATGTCCACTATGCTGGTGCACAGCTGGGTGCCCCTGTATGTGTAGAACGTGGGAGTGGATCCCACGTTGAGGAAGTGTAGTTCCAGCTGTGCCGCCATCTGGACGAGGCTCTGCCCGCGGTCGTCATCTCTTTCGCACCCCCACCATACACTCTTGGCATTTACATCCCCCGCCAGTATTATGTGGTCCTCCTGGAGGCTGCTCACCGCTGCAGTAATGTGGTCTAGGTATGGGTCGATGTCCTTAGATCCCTCCAGGTATACCCCGATGACTCCCATAGTAAATCCGTCCACTGCAACCCGAAACGCGACTATGTTGTGATTGTGTATATCAGTATCCTCAGTGATGACCAGTCGCGTATCAAGGATGATTGCAGCGGACTTGATAGGGTTGGCACTATCATGTCTAGGGCTTTGGACAACTCGGTGGGAGGTCGAAAGGAAGCCCTTCGCGCCGACGTAGGGTTCCTGGAGAAGTAGAAGGGAGACTCCTTGTGTTTCTGCGTCCCGGATTACTTCTTTAGTGGCCGCGAACCCTCTGCCCAGATTGGCCTGGATGATTTTAATGTTGAGTGGGACCACTTCGTCAACATTGGTAGTTAACGGAAGATCTTGCTATCTGGTCCCACTTCCGCCAATCCGGGCAGTCTGCGCTGTATGCGGGGTGATCCGGACTGCCCTCCCTTCTTGAGGCCGCACAGTTACTGCATCGGGCCTTGTGGGCGGATCGGTCGCACTGTCTTGTGTCATGTGGGCCAGAACAGTAGCCACAAACCGAGTCCGCCCTGCAATCTCGCGCAACGTGTCCGTACCTCATGCAGCGGTAGCATTGGACGACTGGACTCTGGTCGGTCACCTGGATGTTTTGGTAACCGATCTTTATCTTTTGGCCTACCAAGGATCGCCACATGGTTGGTTCCACCTCCAGGATTATCCCACAGATCTCCGGTTTCCTGGACCGTGTCCTTCGGAGCACCTTGAGTTTCTGGGATTCTGGAGGGACGTCCTTTATCAGCCTGGTGTTCTGGCTGATGATGGCCTTTTCGATCTTGTCGTCGCTGAGCTCGTTGATAACCCCGTTGAGCTTTATTAGCGGGCTTTTTAGTTTTGAATGGGTCACCCTGAGAGACATAGATTCTGTTCTCAGGGCGGCCCCCAGGGCTTCGCGGTCAGGCTCGGAGTCACATCCGATAACGACTTTCTGTCTACGGGTTCCTCGCATGTGGCTGATGCCTATGCCCAACTCGACGACGTCAATTTGCCGTTTAATGTTACCGATCACCTCGGCACTGGTGTGGGCTGGATTCTTGGATTCCACCACCAGTGAGAATCTGGGGCTGGCAGTGATCGAGGCATAGGTATGTGTGTTTGTCGCGGGCTGGGCGGCGCCTCTTGAGGCTGGGGGTTTGCTTTCTGGGGGGACCCGAGGGCATTCATCCGCGCTTGGTTTGGGGCTTCTTGCAGCTGGGAGCTCCTGCCGGATTTCCTCCACTGCCAGGCGGATCGGGGCGGTGATTTCAGCAGCCATGTCTACACAGCACTTTATCTCCTTTCTTACCTCCTCCATACTTGATTGTATCAGCCTGCATGGCTCAAGGGCCGTTTGGATGGAAGAAGTCATCGCTTCGAGGTGACTATGTAGATCAGTTTGGGCTGCATCCCCTTCGTGGAAGTTCAGCCTCTCGTCTGGCCTGTCAGGTTTTTCCAGTTGTGCTATCTGGCCTTTTAGCTCCTGGATATCGGTGATGATTCTGTCCAGCTTCTGGCTGGTCACCTCGTCTGCGACTGTGCCATTGGCCGTGGCGCAGGTTTGGTGGATTGGTTCCACGCTTCTGTTGCTACTGGAAGGGGTGGTGTTCATTGCCCTTCGGAGGCAGTCAACCTGATTCGAGACGCCCCCGATGCTCCCTTTCAGTTTATGTATCTCTTCCAGCAGTATCTGCAGCAGTTTGTCCTCTGCGCATTTTGGAGCATCACCTCGCTCGGCGTCCTGCAGGCCGGTGACGAGCCTCTCCACTCTCGCAACTGTTTTTTGCATTTCCTCGATTGCCTGGAAAGGTCCTGTGGCTTCATAGTAGAGCCATTTTTTTATGTTGGTGGATTCCTCTAGAGTCTTTTCCAGGTCCTTTCTCATTCGACTTTGTTGTTCGAGAATCTGCTGTCGTACTTCGGCCATCTCTTTAGCGTGGGCTCTCTCGGACCGAAGGAGCTCCCTGGCGTGTCTCTTTCGCTCCTGCTCCAGATTGCAGCGATGCCTGGACCTTGAGTCCGAGAGGGCCAGGGCCGTCTCAAATAGCGACTGTAGGCAGTCAGCGGTTGTGGCCTTCAGGTCGTTACGCATGGTACGGGATTCTTCTAGGGCCAGCTTCCCCTTCTGGAGCTGGTCGTTAGCATGTCTGACGGCCTCGTCCATCGCGACCCCGGTGCCTCTTATGTGGGCAGGAAGCATGCTCTTTCTTCCTATGCCGCTTTCCCCTGAGCAGATAGACGTGTCTGATGGAACTGACAGTCCGTCATCCATGTCGCTTAGGGCTCGCAGGTCGCTGTCGGCCAGAAGGGGATCCAGCTCTAACAGTGGGTGGGACGCTGGTGTCATGAACAGGTCGGCCTCGCCTTCGGACATGGTGACCTGGTGGGCCGATCTTGCAATTGCTACCTCCCGCAAGGACCGGGTGGACTTGGTGGATTTGCCCGTAGGACTTTTCAGGTTCAGCTTCCTATTCGCTTTGGGGGGGCTCTTTGTGGTCGATGACTTATGGCTCTTTGTAGCCTTAGTCCCCTGGGCGGCCGAGGAGCTCGCCTCCGATGAGTCACTTTTCGGGGCCTTGGGCCTCTGAGTGGTTGAGGTGCTCACTTCTGAAGGGGCACTGGCTGCAGGCTTTTTAGGATGGTTGGCGGATGGTTTTTCCGGGTTCATCTTTCTTTCTTTCAGAATGGGGAAGTAACTAGTTATAGGCCGACGAGAGGCGACGCGCTGAGTGCAACGGTGTGTCACTCAAAGCTCTGGCACGTATGGATCGAGAGATATCCGAGTTTTAAAATTTCCAATATGGCGGCCAAAATGGCGGTTAAATATTTGAACGAGGATATCTTTGTTATTTATCAGCGGATTTCTTTGTGCGACCCCTCGTTCGACGCGGAGTTTGATCGTGCGTGTGATGGAGGCTAAATACTGGGTGTATGTATGTCTGTTTTTGATTTATTATTATTTACAGAATTTTCTCTTTCGGAAAGGTGGTTTGTAAAGTCACACTAACGCCTTTCTTTATTAAATCTGACTTTACCTGTCTTTACAATTACAAACTTTTTATACATTTTGCAGTTTATTTCATAAAAAGAGATGATGCCGGTTTTTAAAAATTATATATGTTTAAAGTTACCATAAATTTTATTGCCAGCCTTTCCTTTTCTAAAATATATTTCACAAACTAATTCTATTTAGTTAGGTGAGTAGAGTACCTACTCGTGGTGCGGATGTCTTTGGGTGTCGTTCACCCTTTACCGCCAGGGACAAATCGAACAGCCATTACCTCTCCCAGGTATCCAATAAAATTAGTTACCATTAACTTCCGCCCGCAGCTTTGCCCGCGTGGATTTCGGACTTCAAAAATGGAAAAATTATACACATAAATCTTCCTCTTGAATCACTCTATCTACTAAAAAACCCCATCAAAATCTGTTGCATAATTTTAAAGATCTAAGCATACAGACACACAGACGGTGGAAAGCGACTTTGTTTTATACTATGTAGTGATTAGAAATTTTTAATTTAACAGATAGTCTCGAGAACTAAGTTTGGCTTTTAATAGATAAAGTTGAAGACTCCATACAAAAGTTATCACGTCAGAAGTACATAATATCTTTACATATTATCTTCAGACACCATTATGGTATATTTGTAACGTATGTACAAGGTAACATAGAAATAGGAACATGAATAACAAAATATTGAATAATGCATGTTGAGCTAAACAGTGATACCATCAGCTGGATTCAACTATGTTGACCTCTGTCGTCTCTACCTTGACATAGTGTTAACTAGTAGAAAAATACAGTAGCAGTGCAACGTATAACTGCTATTTTTGGTGTTTTTGCTTATCTTTTAAGTGCCTAGGGTAGAGATCTCAATTTTTTTTATGCCGCACAATTGTCTGCTTAGGCGCATGTTCACTCTCTTTTTCTTCATTCCCCTATCTCTACGGAACGAGAGACGAGATAAGTTAGGGGCAGGACCGCCACTGTGACGTTCTCTTTGAGGCATGAGGGTGTATCTCCAAGACTTCGAGGACCCCGGGACCTTATGGTCTCTAGTAAAATATGTTTACCACTGGCCTATGAGGTAGTGTGCAATACAAAAACACAGTGAAACATGTTTTGGATCCCAGGAATAAATGAGGCATCATAATGTTTTGGCAAGTGGTTGCAGATGGTTTGAAACGTCAGCACAGCCCTAGAGCGTTGCCCTAGTTTATGCTTATCTTGGTAGCTCGTAGGGTAAACTTTTTGTTCTTTTTGATGAATATCAAACAGCTTCATACGTATGCGTGTATCAAAAGTCCGATCTTGAAGTATATCATACTCTATTAATCATAATTAAATATATTTTAAGCTCATTTTTATCTACAATTTCATTATTTTCAGGTTGGTTACCAAGTTTTTATAAAGTTGTCTACGAAGAGTATTTTAATAAGTCCTGAAAGTTCTACAGAATAAAGAAATGGACTCTACAACAGTTAACACTGAGCCTATCACAACTTCAGATTCAGAGTCGGTAGTATCATGCTTCGACCCTGAAATAAATGAAGAAAAAGAAGAACTAAGTAACACAATCAATAAAGAGATTGATAAAATTTTTGGACCAGCCATTCAACGGAACAGAAGTAACAGTGACTTAGAGATAGCTGCACCTTTAAAGCATAAGCGTAGACACTATTGGTCACAGGAACGTCTTTTTGCTGATAAACCATTGCATTTAAATCAAGTAGGTGATGTGTCAAACCATGGTCTTAATAGTTTTCACATAGATGAACTAAGAAGCATCGACGACTGTAAAATTTCGCCAATTCATGTTTTGCATGAAAATCAAAGAGCCGAAATTATAGCATCGGTTACTGAACGCTTATATTCAAAATTAAAAAAGAGAGAAATTCCCAAAATTGAATCAGTGTTAGAAAAAAAGAATATACAACCTCTAAATGAGTTGAAAATATGTTCTAATGCTCGTCAAAGATTAATGGAGTTAAGTCAGAAGGCACTGAGAAATAAAAGAAGAATTGGAATACCAGCACACACGCAAACAAAAAGTTACGTTACTAGAGTTAAGAACCAAGGCACGGATATTCAAACAGACTTACAATCCCTTATTTTCCAAAGCGGTTCCTGCAATATTCGAAAAGATGCTTGCATAGCAACTGAACCAACTACAGCACGATTAAAAGAAAAAGCAGTAGGTTCTAATTATGGAACCTGGTTTACGTATAAGAAAGACATATCAACGCAAACTGATAGAACACTTTGTAAACATTCTAGTTCTATGACTGAAGTTATAAAGAATTTGGATCATTCGACACAAACGCACATTTTACCACCATACAAAGAGAATACATTTTCAAAATTAGAAAAATGTACTGATAAAATTAACTCATTATTATCAAAAAGTAATGATAATTTATGTCCAATAATTAACATAAATATATCACCAATGTGTTCTCTTGAACCCTATAGTTCGGAAGACTTTTCAGATGATGATAGTTCTCAAGTCGAAACTGAGTCATCGGAAGATAGCAATTATAATCTTGAAAACTTAACAACAGGAAATAAAGAGGAAAATGGAAACAACATTCAAATAGAAGAAGATTTTGATGATTTTTCTCAAGATCAGTGGCCGATTTTGCCTCGTCTTGCGGTAGATTCAGAGCACAACGATTTTAAAGGCTACGAAGAATTAATATTAGGTCAAAATAAAAACATTTATCCATATAATATAAAATTATCTCCCTGTAGACAAATTGATGAAAGTAAGAAAATAATAAAATTTCATAACAACGTTGTAGATACTCCCGAGTCGAATGGTAATAGTGAAAGTGAAACAAAAATAAACAACGGAACTATTAATGAAAGTAGCTTTAAAAAGAATAAGAATAGCTTACATCCAGCGATAGAAGAACCAAAATCAACAGATGGCAATATTTGTAATGACAAAGATAGTAAAATTGTATCATCGGATGTCATCAGTCCATCTAATCCCAGAATACTTGACACCATTAAAATAAGATTAGAAAAGAATAAATTCCATAGTAAATTTGGCAAAGATAATTGGAAATATAAAAATAATGTACATGAATGTTTAGAAGCGAACAACAGAGTGAAAGGTTTTGAAATGGAAAACAAAATTAACGATCCTGAGAATGATAATTTGTATCATAGCTTTAATTCATTTTTCTATAAACGGACGACAAGGCGATCTCCCACAGAATATTTACAATATTTAATACAAAAAAGGCGCGAAGCCATTGCTACTAATCTCAGTTTAAAATATCAGAGGAACGTATCATTTTAAGTTTTGCATGCATTGATAAGTGATTGGCAGAAAATGTTTCTTTTTGTTACGAGCAATAACATAAATAAATATCTTTAATTCAGAAAAATATTATGAAATTAGATTAATTAATTTAAGCTATGTAATAAAATTAAAAATAAAAGAAGAGCGTACTCCTTTTTATCCAATTTAGCCCAAAGGAGGGAGATTTTTCGAATTAAATGTATGTATGTATGTATGTATGTAATGTGTATGTAAATACATTTATAATATGTTCTCTGCTACATCTTAGTGATGGACGATTGTTGCAATAAAAACAATCTAATAAATCGAAAATATTGCTATTGCGCATTCGATTGTCAGTATAGTAGTTGCACGGTACGGCGCGATTTATCGATTATTCGTGTAACGTAATAACGTATATCGAAGAATCGAAAATTGGGGAATGTTCTATGAAATTCATGGTCGTTCGTTGAGATGGTTATAGTCATTCGCCTGGACCGAAAGACTATAACCATCTTGTGGTGCATGCGCTTCATGCATCGATTGTTATTCGATTACTCGTAGAATAGCGTGAGTGAGTCAAATAATCAAAAAATCGCGTCGTCCAGCTACTACATCGAGAGAATCATTGCTTCTCAACAATAGCCAACGATATACAATCGAATTACATCTTTAACACTCGAATAACTTCGATAACAATCGAATTTTTTCGAATAAACTGAGCAATCGACTAATTTGATGACTTTTAGTAGTAATCAAGCCCATCGCTAATACAGACGGACCGGCTTGACGGATGAGGCTGAGACTAGTGATGGAAGTGGCGTGAAGATGTGTTGTTATTGTTTTGCCTTCTTATTTCGGATTCGTCTTGATTATGCGAAGGACACTGGACACATTAAAATATGTTTTAAGCACCGGAGTTTTTTATTTTTTAAATTTAATTACAAAATTATTCATAAAGGTAATTTTAATGTGCATAAAAATTGTTTAATATTCGCACAATGCCTTTTTATTTTTTTAGTAACGCAGTCTACCCACGTACGTACTCTACCCAGAAGCCCCGGTGGCTCAGCCGGGTACAGTGTCGTGCTCGGCAATTGGGTTGTCCCTACCGACTAAACCCCTGCTTGTGGTGTGTGTGGGTGGCTTCAGTCGCTATAATTGGAGGGCCCCGGATCTACAAGCAACAGCGCCCCTCCATTGACAGGCTGGCCTCGGTGAAAGGGCCAAACTTCTCCTGCTTGGGAAATGTCCGGCTGCCTTTGAACAGTCCCTACTCCAACGTTGGAACCGTGCAATGGTATCAGGTTCCCATCCTGCCCCCATTGCACGGTTCAATGCTGAAACGGATCACGTCACGCCGGTGGTCCCAATCCACGCCGCCATGTACTAATTCAGAGGGAAAGTGGAGCACCTCCGACATTGGTTGGTCAATCCGTTGGGCAACGGACAAACAATTTAACGGCCGCAGAGAACAGGGAGGACGGCAATGACACACCGCATCCTCATCCTCTGCGGCCATACTGCCAATGCATTTGACAGGGACTGAGACAGGGTGCACGGCAATGACACACCGAGACACCTCTCCTCCGGCGACCCCACCTCCGCGGACGCAATCGGAGCGGGCCCTCGGCAAGCCCACTTGGAGCGTTTCCTCTTGGGATCCCTCTTGGCTCCACCGTGGTGGTTCCGCCACGGTTACTAAGCCCTCTCACCGCGACAAGCTGGAGATCCGTCGAGGGGGTTACCACCACACCTAGGTTCACTTACTTTAATAAGAATGCGTAGTCCCGACTAAAAACAGTGAGGTAAAATGTTGCCAAGACAAACCGATTAGGCTCGCACTGTCAAAAAGTTATTGGATCTCATGTAGAGTCTAGCTTCTGAGACGGAGCAACGATAAAAATCCAGCCAAGTACGAGTCGGACTCACACACTGAGTGTTACAGCGAGTGTAACCGACTGCAGCAGCTAGTACCTAGTTGATAAATTTATTTTATACTTGATCTACTGTCAAGGTGAAAATTGTTGAAATTTGATTTATGATGAAATTATCATGAAAGACATTCGAAAATAAGTTGTCCAGGTATCCCCAGCATTTTTTAGTTAGTTAGTTAGTTAGTAGTCTTAAATAAAACAGTAAATTATTGTTCAATTTCAAGTAAATAGGTAATTGGTATGTTAAAATTACAATAAATAAATAATTCCAAAATTTTAAATCAAATAAATAATAAATATCTATTAAGAATTTTAATTAACAAAATGGTATATAGTTTCTAATTCTATTAAAATGTAAATGTAAACATGTATGTTAAATTAATACATGAAACGTGCGACGATGAATTGCTTAACAAAAAATGACTCGTGGTCAGCGAAACTTTTACTTTTAATTAGGTGATAATTTAGTAATTTAGAAACCTATGAAAGCTTCTTAAATTGACAGTAGTTACTGAAAAAAAAACTTACACACCCGTAGACAGAGAATAATCTGTCTACGGGTAGTACGGGCACACCCTATTTTCTAGGTAAAATTCTTAAATGATAACTATAAATGCCACACAAGCGACGTTGCCTACTGAACAGATAAGTTGGTGGGCGATGGCACAATACTTACTTTTAGAGGTCCGTACCCAAAGGGTAAAAACGGGACCCTATTACTAAGGCTCCGATGTCCGTCCGTCCGTCCGACCGTCCGTCCGTCCGTCCGTGCGTTCGTCCGTCCGTCCGTCCGTCCGTCTGTCACCAGGCTGTATCTCATGAACTATGAAAGTTAGACAGTTGAAATTTTTACAGATGGTGTATTTCTGTTGCCGCTATAACAACAAATACTAAAAAATTAAATAATATGAAAATTTAAGGGGACCCCAAACAATAAACGTGATTTTTATGCTCGTTTTTGCTCGATGTTGACAACGGCCACAGGTAGACACTTGAAATATTCACAGAATATTAAGTTATATATTGTCTTTAAAAAACATTAATTAAATTAAAATAAAACAAATATTTAAGGGGGCTCCCATACAACAAACGTGATTTTTTTGCTCGATATTGATAACGGCAACAGGTAGACGATTGAAATATTCACAGAATATTATTTTATTATTTCCCTTTCGTTGGTACGGAACCCTCGGTGTGTGAGTCCGACTCGCACTTGGCCGGTTTTTATTACTTTTCTGATTGGATCTAGCAAACTATTCTTTTTATTACGGCGCGGCATATAAATTTCCATGTTTAGCAATTTTTCATCAATTCAAATTTAATAATATTATGTGAGAGATCGTAGGAACTAGTAGACATAGTTCCGTAGTGAACGAGGAAACGCTCCCATACACGTAAAATGCAGGAATTTTTTTTTCTTGTCTAATAATCTATCATGTAGGGTACCGTTGAATAGGTCTATGAAAAATATTATGAGGATAAGAACACCATTTTTCGATTTGGAAATCCATTTCTGAAATATTTGGTTTTAAAATACATTTTTGTTAGAGGTAAGTGTCGATCTGCCCAACGGTTAAAATATAATGAAATTCAAAGGAAACTCTCTCTATCAGAGCTGACTAGGTAGTAAAAACTGACAAGATATCGGTCACCAACTTATTTGTATATAATGCTACCACACTTTTGCTAAATATGACGAATGTTTGCAAACGACACATAAATCACTTCTCATTATATTTTGCGATCGTTATGCGGGCCGATCAGTCATTCAAGCAGCGACAGCACATGTATTTAAGCAAATCTTTACTTGTGTATATACCTCAACTCTCACAGAGACGTTTCGTTGGTACGGAACCCGCGGTGTGCGAGTACGACTCGCACTTGACCTGTTTTTCTTAATGTAGATTGATATTTGACATTTGAACATTTTCTATACTAGACTAGAAATCTTCTTACCAGTTCTCTTTAATAATGGTCTGCATTCTTTTTATTAACTTTGCCAAAATATTAACGTTCAACTCGAAAGAAAAGCAAACCTTATCAGTTGACGCCGATCAGGTACCTATACCTATTACGCTTGAGAACGTAGGTACCTATCGAAGGAATTGGATCTCTCTAATATTATCAAATTCATATGTGTAGATGTATAAAATAACAAGTAAATAGCATTTTTAATGATGTAAATACTCAACAAAACTTAAAAGTTAAAAGTGTATTCGATGATCACTGATAACCATGATTTATAGTGTCCTGCTAAATTGCACGATCTTTTTATCAAGTGCACTTTGATTAGATAAGCGTGCAGGCACGAGGAATGCCTCAGGGTTTCGGTGATTAGTTTTTTTATGACATAAAGGCAAACGAGCAGTCGGAGTCATTTTCATGACCAACGACGCGCCATCCGCATAGAAGCTATACAGATGCGCTGCCCTTCTTTTTCCTCCCGTTTCCATGGGCCACTGGCTATTCACACACTGCACGAAACTGTGTTCTTTAATCTTGCAGACTCATTTACAGAGGTTAAATTCTACTTTATGCAAGACTTCAAAACAATATAATACAGATAAAACAATAGACAGCTACAGAAAAACTCCTTTGGTTGCAGGATGTTTGATTATTAATATGTAGTTCTTTTCAATTCTACAATTAAAAGTAACCGAAACAAAGAAAAAACAATCTTTACTTGTATGAATGTGGTAGACTGGACGTTAAAATAATTGTTTTTTGGTATGATCATTTTGAAACAATTATTTTCATTCATAATATTTTCCTTAAAATGTACAAAAAAATGTTGCGTCACATTTTTTATGATTTTACACGTCATTCAAAGGAACAAAGAATTTTGAAGAAATAACTAGATAATATTAAGTAATCTTTACAGTTTGAAATTTATTTAAATGAAATTAATGATTGGATGGATAAGAGTTGAAATGAAATAACGAATGAATGACTAAATACAAAGACCGATGTTCCTAACTGCAATAAATGTGTTATTTCTTAATCAAATTAGGACGGATCGCAGATCTATGGATTGGAGCGGACCCATTGCCTCATACCGCACCTCGACTGAAACCCAAAAATTATCGCTATAGATATAGTTAGATATAGTTGTGTTTGTTTTGACTATCTGCACGGAATTAATAATATAAATTTCCATTTAAAATTGAATTAAACAAGTTGTATATGAGATGTCAATAAGGTTTTATCTGTATTGGAGAGCCCTATCAGTGACATTATGTGTGAATTATGCCCCCCTTGGCTAGACATCGATATATTCTTCGATGCTCTCACAGATAGCATTAATGCTATCCCTAGTTTTAATTACCTAGTCCTGGTTGGTGATTTTAACATTAATATTCTCAATCCAAATGATATTAAATTAAACAAACTCTCAACATTCCTATCATGCCTAAAACTGTGTCAATTAGTAACACAACCAACACATTTTACTGAATCTGCGCAAACTCTGATAGACATTGTATGTTCAAATCTGCCAGCTAAAAATGTTACTACAGACCATGTAGGATCACTTTATGGTCATTGTTTTGTGACATGTACATTCAATATCAAGCGGGAGAAAATAAAGCCATACTCAATAATGTACAGACCAATTAAACATATTAATTTGGAAAATTTTAATCTAGATCTTAAGGCTATTCATTGGAATTATATCTTGACACTTGATAATGTTAACGAGATGGTTAACATATTTAATCAAAGTGTCCTTACTTTATTTGATATACATGCACCGTTAACCTCC
>LUGF01044937.1:55197-67181 GCA_001625245.1 Calycopis cecrops
TCTTTTCCTATGAAGTTGCCGTTTTGTCGTACTGGCCATTTCAAATCAAAATGATTTGTTTCTGGCTGATAATTCTAATTTCAAATTAATTTTATTTTAAAAACATGGTATTATTTTGTTTAATAGTTAGTGTTTGGTTTTCATCGCATTCGAACATTTCATGTTATCATGGATACGTTAAAAATTCGAGTAATTATGGAATATGAGTACCGTCGTGGCAGCAAAGCGACACAAGCGGTACGCAACATCAATGATGTTTACGGAGCAAACACTACTAACGAACGCACCACCCGTTATTGGTTTGCCCGCTTCCGTGCTGGAAATTTTGACCCGAAAAATGAACCCCGTGGTCGTCCGAAAACTTTGGTCGACAATGACGAATTAAGGGCGATTCTGGAAGCTGATGATACTCAAACTACGGCAGAATTAGCAGCAGCTTTCGACGTTAGCATCAAAACAATATTTATGCATTTGCGTCAAATTGGCAAGGTAAAAAAGCTCGACAAATGGATACCCCACGAACTCAATGATCGCCAGCGCGAAGTACGCGTCGAGACGTGCCTTGCACTGCTCAACAGGCATACAAATGAAGGAATTCTAAATTGTATTGTTACTTGTGATGAGAAATGGATCCTTTTCGACAATCGTAAACGCTCAGCAAGTTGGTTGGACCCTAGTTCAGCACCTAAACAATGCCCTAAACAAAAACTTACCGCTAAAAAAGTGATGGTGACTGTTTGGTGGTCTAACGCGTGTGTTATTCATCACAGCTTCTTACCAAACAGGACGAGCATTACCGCAGATGTGTACTGTGAAGAACTGAACACAATGATGGAGAAGCTCGCACGTCTCCAACCAGCTTTGGTCAATCGTTCGGCTCCACTGCTCCTGCACGACAACGTACGACCTATAGGAGCTGGGGTTGGAAGTTCTTCGTCATCCGCCGTACTCACCAGACCTTGCGCCTACAGACTTCTACTTTTTCCAGAATTTGGATAACCTCTTGGTGGGAAAAAAATTTAATAACCGAGAGACAGTACAAAATGCCTTTGAAAAATTTGTTGCCTCCCGTCCAGCAGATTTCTTCAAAAAGGGCATTAATAAGCTACCAATGCGTTGGCAAAGATGCATTGATTGCATGGGTATTACTTTGACTTATAGAAATAAAAATTATATTAAAAAAATACGTTTCATTTATTTCATGAAAAATGGCAATTTCATAGGTAAAGACCTAATATTAGCAGACCCCCGCGTGTTTTACCTTAATTAATTATATGCTTAGGACGGGACGACCTCGATGCCTTCGACAAAAGCTGGTGGGAGAAGTCAAAAGACCGGGATGGTTAGCGAAGTTTGGGGGAGGCCTTTGCCCAGCAGTGGGACAACATAGGCTGAACAAAAAAAAAAAAAATTATATGCTCTGATGTCATTACGAAATCAACGCTCCCATATAAATGTCAACAAATCACTATACAACAGGAAAACAAGATGAACAACTACTTTATTACAGAACTCTAAAATGAACAAATAATGCGACCTTATATAAAAATATTTTCTTTTAATATTTTTTGCTATTTCCTTATTTAACTCATTGAGTTGATGCCGAGGGCAAGGTAGATGCGGATCACGCGACTAAACCAGACGTAGAATCCTTGGTTTAACACTTGCAATACAAATCACAAAATTACGATATCGTCGAAATAGAAAATATAATGTGTCTTTTTGAAAATTGTGTATTACTCGTGACATATGTGCTTCCGTTAATACTGTTTATAAACATAATTTTTAAATTTAAGTTCTCGTATTGGAGCAACAAGGGTGTTACCGGACCAGCGCCAGTTGTACCTTATGGAAATATTAAAGGAGTTGTGAAGAGGAAGATACAGTTCTTTCAGCCGTACTGCGACGCCTATTACAAGTACAAGCATTTGCCGTACGTTGGGATGTATACGTTTAGTGAGCCCGTTTTGAACATCCACGACCCTGATATAGCTAAACTCATACTGATCGTAGACTTCGATCATTTCCAAGCCCACGGCATATTCTATCCGGGAGACGGCGACTCGTTGGCAAACCACCTGTTCAACGCTCATGGTAGACGATGGAAGATGTTACGGAACAAGTTGACGCCGGCGTTTTCGCTCGCCAAACTAAGGAATTCGTTGCCTTTGATTGCTGATATAACTGAAGAAGCATTGCAGCATATAGATTACTTGTACGCGAGAGAGGAGTCGATAGATTTTTCAGAGTTTTATGAGAAGTATACAATGGAAATAATTGGAAATGTCGGATTTGGTGTGGTGTGCAACGGGTTCAAAAATCAGGAGTCCGAGTTTGTTAAGCGCGGTCATGACTATTTTGAGCCAAAGACACCTTATCGGTAAGTAATAAAGTTAAATGTTAAACCACTTTATTTATCTAAAATTGATTTTTTTCGCTAGTGTCCCCTATAGTCTAGGCAATAAACAATTCGATGTATGAGTACCGACACGTTTGACGATTTTCAAGTTAGACTAAAAAGTAGAAAATAATAGTATGACAAAATCACTTTCCAAAAGCTTTTGAAAATGGTTAGTCCATAATGAAAGTAGAAATGATTGGTTTTGTTGTAGATATTTCATTAAAAAATTCAAAAGCTTTTCTTTACACACACACACTATACTGCAGTTATTGCAATTTTTTTTCCACAAATAAAAATGAACGAGTGTAGGCTGTAGGTATGGAATTACAGTTTATCTATACAGATATTTAACTGAACGTGTATTGTATTGGACGCTACGTCTATTACAACAACAATGTAATTCTATTTTCTTTATGTAAATTCGTTAATTGGCTTACTAGTTGGTGCCTGCGACTTGGTTCGTATATTATAATAAAAGTGATTTGTTATTGTTTGCTTGCAGTGTGAAGAAATTTCGATTACCCGTAGGAATGAGCGGTTTTACAGCAGTAAAAAGTGTTTTTGATGTTGACCAGATTCAGTATCTATACACCATAAAAAGTTTCATTCGAATCCGTCCAGTAGTTTCGGAGATTAGCCTGGACCAACAGACAAACGGACAAACAGATAGACAAAAAAAATAAAAAACATTGAAATAGATCACTATTAGCTCTCATTTGCTGGCATTGAACTATAACTTATTAAATTACAAATATCTTTATATTTACAGGTCAATTGTACGAATGTTAGCATTCTATGCTCCAAAACTATTAAAATTTCTCGGACTAAAACGAGTAAGTTCGGAAACAACGAGTTTTTTCTCCAACTTAGTCAAAGAGACAATGGTATATCGACAGACGCACAACTACCAGCGAAACGACTATTTGCAAACGCTCATTGATTTAAACAATGATAGCAATGACAAAGGTAATGATGATACGATGGTGCAAATAAATCATAACGATAAAAAAGCAGATGCAGGAATCTTAAGTTACTGGTGGCTAATAGTATGAATCTAAAACCGTGTATTTTAAGTTATCGATGTTGTTATAATTTGAGGGGAATGAAACAGACCATTTTTTTTGTAACGTACCTTTACGTACGCTACCCAGGAGCACGGGTGGCTCAACCGGGTACAGTGTTGGGCTCTGCAGCTGGGTTTCCCTTACTGACGAACCCCTGCGGGGGTGCCTTCAGCAGCTATAATTGGAGGGCCCGGGATCTATAAGCAACAGGATCCAGCGACAGGCTGGCCTCAGAGAAAAGGCCAGACTTCTCCTCCTTGGGGACTGTCCGGCTGCCTGTGAACAGTCCCTACTCCAATGTTTGAAACGTCCAATGTGGTCAGGTTCTCATCCTGACCCATGGTCCCAATGCTTTAACGGAGCACACTATGCCGGTGGTCCCAATCTACACCGCCCTCTGCTAATTCAGAGGGACGGATGGAAGACCTCCAACATTGGCTGATCCCGACCGCCAACCAGCGGCCAATCATCAAACGGCCGCAGAGGACAGGGAGGACGGCAAGGACAATCCGAGCCTCCTCTATTCCCGCGACGCCTCCTCCATGGACGCATCCAGAGCCGGCCCTGGGGAAGCCCACTCGGAGCGTCCCCTCCTGAGATCCTTCTTGGCTTCACCGTGGTGTCTTAAGCCGCGGTTACTAAGCCCCATCACCACGACATGGTGGAGATCCGTCAAGGGAGATCAAGGAAGAATGCTAAGATGGCCGATATTTGTTTGTTCATAATTAGTATGATCAGACTGGACCGTCGGCGTTACGAAAATTATAATCTTACTTATCTATTGTTTTTAATCAGTTTCAACTGTTGCTATTTGTTATTATTAAAACGGCTAACTAATTTATTGATGTCTTCTTATATCGATAAGCCTATTACATTGTAAGACAGTTTGCGGTTGGGATTTTAGATCAGAACAATTATTTGGAGAAATTCACGATGGAGGATTTGTCTGCCAACATGATGTTGTACATGTTCGCCGGCTACGAGACGTCCTCCACCACAGGACAGTTCGCAGCGTACGAGCTGGCGCTACATCCACACATACAGGACAAGGCCAGGCGGGAAATAAGAGAGGTTCTCGGAAGACACAATGGGGAGTTCACTTACGAAGCTCAGAATGAAATGACGTATTTAAATATGGTAATTGAAGGTTAGTGCGTTTAACTACTAGTCGTTAATTTATTACATTGTAATTAATCTCCTAAGACTCACCAAACAATTTTATTTTAATATAATAATATGTGAGTCGTATAACTATACAGATGTTTGAAAAAATAAATAAATTCATAGTCCAATAAATGCTAAGTGCATATTTATGCAAATGTTGACGTGCTTAAATATTTCCTAAAACTGTCTTAAATACAGACAATAATCACAAAATAAAGTTTTTCTATTCTATTCCATTCTATATATTTTTTTTTTTTTTTTAATATAGGAGGGCAAACGAGCAGCCGGAGTCATTTTCATGACTACCGACGCCCACAAACATCCGCATAGAGGCTATACAGATGCGCTGCCCTCCTTTCTCCTCCCACCTCCATGGACCACCGGCTACTTACACTCCGCACGAAACGCGACAGCACTGCTGTCACTTTACGCCAGTCTCGTGTAAGCGAGAGGTACCTCCCCGGTCGTGCCGGCCCAATTCGACTGCATGCAAGCATGCAGTGTGGCACTACCTCTTACCTATATTCAATATTATAAATGTGAAATTTTCATACTTCGATTTTCAATCAAGCCCAATTATCATTTCTTTTTAGGCGGATCTATATTTTCTAATTAAAATGGTAACAGACTGCAAATAAAATAAAAATATGTTTTCTCTTCCGAAGTAAGAACCGTGAAAAATCACTTTATAAATATTTTAACAAGATCGAAAGAACTGTCTGACCCGACAGATGTTAGAAGACAAAATTGTCAACTCGTTACTTTGCCCTTTTTTAACACTGGCGAATACCTTTACGTATGCTACAGCGTCGGGCTCGACAATTGGGTTGTCCCTACCGACTAAACCCCTGCAGGTGCCTTCAGCCGCTATAATTATAGGGCTCCGGATCTATAAGCAACATGATAGGTAAGAGGTAGTACCACACTGCATGCTTGCATGAAGTCGAATCGGGCCGGCACGACCGGGGAGGTACCTCTCGCTTACACGAGACTGGCGTAAAGTGACAGCTGTGCTGTCGCGTTTCGTGCGGTGTGTAAGTAGCCGGTGGCCCATGGAGGTGGGAGGAGAAAGGAGGGCAGCGCATCTGCATAGCCTCTACGCGGATGTTTGTGGGCGTCGGTAGTCATGAAAATGGCTCCGGCTGCTCGTTTGCCCTCCTATATCATAAAAAAAAAAAAAAGATCTCTTCAGCGACAGATTGGAGTCGGAGAAAAGGCCAGACTTCTCCATGGGGACTGTCCGGCCACCTCTAAACAGTCCCTATTACGTCGTCGGAAACAAACAATGGGGTCAGGTTCCCTTCCTGAACCCAATAATGTAAAGGAGCACGCTGAGAAGTCGTCAGTCGACCTGTTCCACGCCGCCATATTCTGATTCAGAGTGACAGGTGGAAGACTCTCTAGCTGAGCTGCTCTTAGTCTGGCCTCTCCGCTCAAGCCTGTGCGGTATGGGTAGCCCTGTCTGGCCTGGGGATCAGGCCAGACAGGGCTGAGGATCATAGAGGCACGCAAACCCCCCCACCAAGACAAGGTGACAGCATCTTCGGGGGGAGGGTACAACGACAGTCTGTATTAAAAAAATGTAAAGTAAAAATATGTCAGATATTATTGCCATAGTTAGGTAATGTCACATGTCTATGCTTCGAAAGGTTATCACAATTGTTTGATGTACATCTTCATCACATGATTTTGATGCCACTTGATTATGCTGCCTGATAATATCACATATTTTTTCTGCGTACGTGCTGACAAATATTTTAGAACTCGTTCTTGTGACTGATATTTTTGCTAATCTGTTCATCGGTAATATATTTATGCTCGTAACTGTATCTAATGATCTTGATATGGGATATGTAGAGTAAAGATGTGTTGCTGTTGTATAAACAACTATTACTAGAGTTGAAAATCAGCTGTTTGAAATATTATTGTTTGCAGAAACAATGCGCAGGTATCCACCCTTGCGGGCGCTTTTCCGAAGATGCACGAAGAACTATCGCGTACCAGGTGCGAAACTCGTTATAGAAAAAGGCACACTCATATTTATACCGATCCAAGCAATACAAATGGACCCGAAATATTTTCCTGACCCTGAAAAGTTTGATCCGGAAAGATTTTCATCAACCAACAAGAAAAACTTACACCCTTGTGTCTATATGCCCTTCGGGAAAGGGCCTCGAATATGTTTAGGTAAGTTTGCGTTAACCGTCTAATGTAAATGTTTTTTTAAAGGTTTCGTACCTAAAGGGTGCCTGAGATAATCTAGAATTTAATAAGGGATCATAAATAAGCACATTACATGTGCAGAGATTTATTTTAGACGAAGGATTTTACAAACTGCCTTCATATATGAACATAAATATGTCTACCGCCATTACAGGTACCTGCAAGTCGGTAGACATATTACTATGACACCCTATTACTAAGACTCCATCAGTCAACTATTTTATACTCTACTCGTTTGCCCCTTCAAACGAGAAGCCAGAGCCATTTTAATGATTAACGAAGCCCATAGACACCTGATTAGATGCTACACAGCTGATGCGTCTCTCTTCTTTCTCCGGCGGCGCCGGCGCACACACCGCACTAAATGCGACAGTAAAGCTGTAACTTCTGCCGGCCCGATTCAGCTACATGCATGTAGTAGCATGTAGCGTGGCACTACCTCTTATTAAATTTGTCTAGGCAACTGCAATAAAAACGTTATTGCCCTTAATTAAACATCAAAATTGCTGAACACATTTTCACGAGTTTTGGTACAGGGATAAATGTGTGTTGAAAATTGATCAACTGACAGCAAACCAAACCTGAGATGGGTAATCTCATTCCTAAACTGATATTTTATGTAACCCTGATCCACACCTAAAATAACAACAATGTGATCTCAGAATTGTATTTAAATCGTGTACAATGAAAAAGCATAAAGTTTGGCCTGTTGTACAAAATTCAACATTAAAGTTGGTATGCATATTTAAATACAAATTTTGAACAAAACACTTTGGTTGATTTCCATTTTTGATTTGGTTGACATGCAATAAAACTAATAGTATGTACTAGCTGGTCACTGGTGCCTGCGACTTCGTTCACGTAGCATAGTAATATTATAATCAAAGTGGTTTGTTATTGTTTGCTTACATTGTGCCAGTATTCCAATTTCCGATTTAATAAGTGTTGTGATGTTGACCAGGCTTAGTATCCGTCTAGTAGTTTCGGAGATTAGCCCGGACAAACAGACAAACGGACAAACTGACAAGCGGACAAAGAAACATACAATAAAATTAAAAAAACATTGAAAGTGTTCTAATACTATTTTAAATTCGCCCCCAATTAGTTTTTCGTAAATATATTATTCAATGTTCTGTACATTGAATATACATACACACGATATTTACTGTTTTATTATATGTATAGATAAATGAGAACGTTTATAATATGTAGGTATATTCAGGGCCGCGCCGACACCCCACAGCGCCTGTGTGCGAAACCTAGGAAGCGCCTCTTTTTTTCCATGAATCTTAAAACTATTGTTTCAATTTATTTTTATTTCTTATTTGTAAATTTTGACCGAAATAAAGGTTCAATAGTTTTATATAATAATTACATATTATTTTCCTAAATAGAATCTGTTGGTTTTCGCTTGCCAATTTTTTACGAAAAATAAAACGCGAATTAAAGCATTACTACTCTGACGCGGTAAGTTGGAACCTGGAAAAACCCCCGATGTCGCAATTTTAGGGCGAAATCGGGGGAAGTGCCAGGCTAGAGAGCATTCTTCGCATTCTTGCCAGGTGCCAACTTACCGCGTCCTACTCGGACGCTGTACATAAGTATTTTATTTATGATGTTCGATGGAACATAGAGAAGTATTTTTTTTATCTTGACATCACAAACAGTCTAAAGTTATATTTATTTGTATAGAAATTAGATAAAGCACATCCCACTACAGGAAACGTTTTTTGAATCAGATTCTACAACATCTTCATCGATAAAATTACTGGTTTCTGTATCTAATGCTTCTTTGGAAGTGTATGGTAGAGCCGTAAAATATTTACTCATTTTACTTGTATTTTTATCACGTTCTTCTTCTTTTTCTTTTTCTTAGAAGAAGAAAAGAAGAAGAATGTTACCTAATTTTAATAAATAGCTCTCCTTATTATTCTTTGCCAAAAATAAAAAAATACTAATGAAAAAAATATTTTGATACGTAATTAGTTTCTGATTTATAAGTAAAACAAGTTGTAGCGCACGACCCGGGCTGTGCGTGACGATGTAACGTCACAACTCAGCACGCTCAGTGCACTCGCAGTCGCGCGCCCATAATACTTACTTCTTACGATGATATTATTATTATTTTTGTGTCGTTATTTTAAGTTTGTATTGTTTTTTTTATGTAATAATTTTACGTTGTGTTAATGTGTAGCAGTGTATTACTGAAGACCTAAATAAAGTATATTCTATTCTATTCTATTCTATTCTATATCTCAAAAACTATTCATCTGATTGACATAGTGTAAAGGGTAATTTTAATCCGCATTAAATACTTAAGCTAGCTAATATATTCATTAGAATAATGATTAATATTATTATACTAAAGAAAATAGCTTTGAAACTAACGAAATGTTTTATTAAAAAAAATTATAGAATTATAAAAATAAGTCGCTCGACCGCGTTATTCTGTCTGTCTGAACGCGATAAACACAAAAACTACCAAACGGATTTTTTACAGTTCCTAACAATAAAAGGAGTGATTCTTGAGGAAGGTTTAAGTATATAATTTACTATACTTTATGTAAATTTGCAGAAATACGGCATAAAATTTTGAAGAGGTCGCAAAAAATCTTGCCAACTAGGAGCTTTCCACGTAAACGCCGCGTAAACAAACAAAGATATAGTTGAGTAATGGACTGGCAAATTGAAAATCTATAAAAAACCTACAAAAAAGTCAGCGATAACATACTTCTATCTCATACAATTAATTATCTTACTATAACCATTTTTATGTTCAAAGTTTTAATTAAAACATTACGTTATTTTCAAAGATTTTTTTAGTTCAGTATTAATCCTTATTCAAATGAATATTATGTTAGTTAGCTTAGGCATTTGATGCAGATTAAAATTGCCCTTTTATACTATATCAATCAGATGAATAGTTTTTGAGATATCGTCGTTAGAAGTAGCTATAGGTGTAACAAGTGTTTTTGCCTATGGCTTATTTTAAAAAAAAAAAAGATGACAATCATGTTATGTCAATCCTTGACAGCGTTTCTTTCGGTCGCGTCGTGGCTTTTGATCATGGCTGGCGATGTGGATTTGAAAAACTTAAAATTTAATAAATACCCATATGGGGATAATTATATTAAAATAATAATTTAAAATGTAGTGGCCATATATTTGAAGGGTATGTATGAATATATTTCTTAATTCACTAGATATGAACACGTGTCAAATTTTGGTATTAGTTTAGTTGATCTTTTTAAGATATTATTACTTGTATAATTGTAAAATTCTTTAATTATATTGCAATCTTTAGTTGTCGCTTATAGCAAACCATTTTAAATAAGATCCTTTCTTTGTAACACACTTGAACTTGTCACATGTCATATAGGTTAGATTCATTTAGTGAAACTTAATTATTGTATAACTTTGTTGAGATTCTATGGTATTAGCAACTTTTTGTTGTGTTTTTCATAAAATATTCTAAATTCAATTATAAAAGTAATGTTAGGATGTCGCCACGTGGTGTGGACTAATAAGTTGTAACATGTGTTATATTTTCTATTTCAGAGTATAACTCCTTTTCCCTTCAGGATTAATTTCATACCTTAGTATTTAACCCCAAACAAAAATTTAAAAAAAGGTTCAGCACTCTCAATGGTTCTAGGCTTTGACAATCCTTGAATTGTGCTCATTTCATAAATAATACCCTATGCACAAAACATGGAGGCAGCACTTTCGGCGCCCTAGTTATCATTTTAGGGATGAAATGCTAGCAAAACACTAAGAAAAGACAATGACAAGTTGACATGTGTCATATCATACGTATAAACCGTAGACAGAGGAGTTTCCTCTGTCTACGGTATAAACGAAAATTTGATAGCATTCGGTTCACATTTCAGCCACTAGTTAGCGTGACAATCTAGAAGCTTATTCCCTATTATGGGTACGCGACTGCGAGCGCATTGAGCGTGTTGAGTTGTGACGTCACAGGCGGCCATAAGACCGTTAGCGGAACTCGTGATTTTTTTAAAGTTTAAATGCCTATAAATTCAAAACTTCTAGATATTTTTGAATGAAACAAAAAGCAATATATTTATTTATTTATTTTTTTATTTATTTTTTAAAAGTGAAAGCTTCCCTTGATGCAGACGTTACACGGGTGAAACCGCGGGCTCAGGGTTAGGGATGATCGATGTTACAAAAACATCGATGTTAAGCAGAAAAACATCGATACATCGATGATGTGAGTATAATATCGGAACATCGATGTTATGAGAAAAATTATTCAAAATATGAATATTATATCGCTTTTTGAAAAAACCGAAACTATGACAAAGACAAAAATAAGATTTATGTCTCTTTTTTCTAACGTAGTTCCGTATGAGTATATCTCGCTTTCTCTAGATATTATTAATATTGTTTCGATGTTAGTTCTAGATTATATAGCAGAATTCATAATTAACTTTAATCTTCACACAGGTTTGCGCCAAGGATACGTTCAAACAAAAATGTTACTTGTGAAACTATTGAATAAGTATGAAATTTGCCTGGACCCGCGGACTGAGGTGCCCATCACCAACAAAGTCAGTTCAGTGGGGAACGCCTCAAACACAGGTATTTGGATCCGACTGAAAAGGATTGATCAATAGCAATAAGTATTATATTAATTAGTTAGTAATTTATCGATAGGCTGAAATAAATTGTAAAAACATCTTTTGTTTTTATTATTTATTATTATTATTTATTACTTCTCTTTCTACTATTAGTAGTTGTTATTCACGGGTTCTGGCTCACTTGCGAGGGGGTCTGGTTCACCCCTCTTCCGGCCTTCCCCAGACCCTTCGCCGGCTAAAAAAAAAAAAAAAAATTTTATTTTTTTTTAGGTTTTGGGGTCATCTAAATCGATTGCGCTCATCCCCGAAGCTCTATCTGCCACGGTTCACGAGTTAGCTTTTCAATTCGCAACGCTAATTGGGTTATTGAAAAAAAAATAATTACCGATTTTTTAATTATAATTTAAAACCTTATTATAAATAATTGTGATACTTAATGAAAAAAATTTAAAAAAGTTATATTTTTTGATAACAATAAGTGATTAAAAGTTGATAAGATTTAAAAAATAATCACGAGATTCTAAACGT
>LUGF01044941.1:10261-26282 GCA_001625245.1 Calycopis cecrops
CCCCTCCCTCAATGGGCCACTGGCTACTTACACACAGCACGACACGCTAAAGCTCGCCAGCTTACTCCTCACATCAAGCGCGCGTATAGAAGTTTTATTTCAATAAAAGGACAACCCTAGAGAGTAGACATTTAAGTCGTCAACTGGGCTTAGATAACCTACTATTCTTATTTTCTGTGACGAGACCGTGAAATAAATAATCGACATGACACAGATGATACACGACATGTGCACGTACAGTTTGATAATTGTTTGTTGTGTTTATTGCAATACATTTTAAATTAATCTGAAATGCAATAAATTAATTATTGCTTTAACTGCATTGCATGAGTCTATGTGATATGTGCAATAAAAAGAAAGTGTATATAAGTGCCATATGTTTTATTCATATTTCCTTGATCTTGTCCACGTTGGTTCATATAAAAGCGTATCTGACACAGTATAACATAACTATTTTATGAGTGAAAACTTCATTTACTGTGGCAGGCACAGAGAATATTTTGAGTTCTCATCAGCAAACACTTAGCACATCAAAGTGAGTAAGTATAAGATTTTAAGACAGTTTTAAATTGTTACTTCTATAAGCAGCCCCAATGACTGTCTCCTTTTTTATACTACGTATATTATAACCTTATCTATACATATAATATTGAATAAATGACACAATGATAACTAGGCTACTACCTACTCGACATAAACTTCTTTCAATGCACGCCTCAGTGGCAAATCCTCTTTGCCTTTAACTGTAGTTTTTACTTTGTAGTACCTGTAAATACGAATTATCTAACTTATACAAAACACACTAACATATTTTAGATGTTTCCATAAAAAAAGAAAAAGGCTGCCAAGCAGTAGAACCTTATTTACATAAACTAAATAAAAAGTATATTAAGTCTATGCTTATTTATAACGGATGTCCAAAATTAAAGCAAAATTTTAATTTGTCGCCATTTGTGCAGTAAAGTGTTGACAAGTAAAAAAAAATATAAATTTAAAGGTGACATTTTAGGTTTACTAAAAAATGGAGGGTTACATGTTAGAACAACATGTCTTCATTATTGAACAATAGTCAAGAAAAAATAAAATGAATTTCCAGGACGAATTGGTCCTCTAGACCATGATTCAACACCGTTAGATTTATTTTTACGGGGTTATTTAAAATCACAGTAAAGAAGCCCACATCCACCTGTGTGTTAAAGTAGAAGATTCAAGACTGCATCAACGAAATTCAGCCACATTTATGTAAAACTAGCTGCGCCCCGCGGTTTCACCCGCGTAAATTTCGATTCCGTGGGAAATAGATAATCATCACATGGCATCCCTTAAAAACTTTTTTAGGCATAAAAATTGTCCTGTTTTAATCCAAATTACCTTCCACGTGTGTGCCAAATTTCATGAAAATCGGTTCAGCAGTTTTTGCGTGAAGGAGTAACAAACAAACAAACAAACAAACATACAAACTTTCGCTTTTATAAAATTAATAGGATAATCATGAAAAATTTTCACAAACGATCGAGCGCATGATGCAAAGGCGTGTAGGCCATTTGCCTGGTGTGTTATTCCATAAATAACCCCACCCACTACTTTACGATCCAATAAAAAAAACTTTCGTTAATTTTGGGACAGCCATTATTTTAAATTGTTTTAAGCTTTCACGATTTGTATTCATATTTGTATACTGTAAACGGGATGTACCTTCGTTTAAGACATCGGATGTTGTGAGTGTTGTGTGTCGGGACCTTAATGGTTTTAACAATAAAAATAATGACGATCAACCGCGGGTAGTTCGAAAAACTCGCGCGGCTTCGAGACAAGGACACCACGGAGCATCAGTCTACTCGTGACCACGGCCGTTGCATTGCGGCCGAAACGTCGAGAGTCGAGGTAAATATCGATTTTATAAAACGCGATTAAGTCCCGTTAACAGTATACAAGCCATTATTTTGTATCGCCGAGAGGCAAAAAAGCATCTACATGACCCACCACTGCAGGTCGTTCTTTACCCTGTCAATTTGAATGGGCCACTGGAATCTCACAAACTGTACAAAACGCCGTCGCGTTTTGTACAGTTTATTCCGACGGTACCATGTGAGCGAGAGATACCTAGACTAATCCGGCTGCATACGCCTTCTTACAAATGATACTCCAATATGGTTAATGCTTGCTGCTAATATGCTTAAGATAGGAAAACAAAGTTAAGAAATTCAATGCATTTGTACACCGCTTTAGTGAAAATTGTTTCTCTTATCTTTGTGATAAGAGAAACAATTTTCACGCAAAGGCAATACGAGCGAGCTCTTTAGAAAATTACAAATATGTTATGCGGTTTGGACGCAGTCCAACCTAATGGACAAGCATGTTATAACAAGTTTAAAGAGGTTTGCAACTTAAATTTATATTCATTGTTTCGTGAGTAGAATAAATTAAATAAGTGTGATATTAAGTAATATAATATATTTTTTACAAAATATTTAAGATAGTTCGATAGTGTAATGATGTGATTGAAAAATGTAAGTAAAATTATATTTAAAATAAGTATGCTTATCTTAGGTCATATTTAAATAATTCTAAAGTCTAAATGAATTGGTTTCCTCAAGCACGAAATTAAAATATATTTAAGATTCGGAGAGAGAACGAATTTCATTTACGGTCTACAGTTTACCAGTACAGTAACACAAAAAGCAATTGATACCTGTAGAAAGATGCAACGAACTGCTTTCCAATCAATTTAATCTTATCTGTTCGGAGCGTATGCTTACGTAGATGTACATTAAAGTGTAACTAGGAAAAGAGATATTATAAACCTGGAACTTGATATATAGAACCTTGGGGGAACGCTTGGGAATGCCTTTATGCACGCTACCCAGGAGCCTGGGTGGCTCAAACGGGTACAGTGTCGGGTTCGCAAACGGGGATGCACTACCGAATAAAATCCTGCCGGTGCCTTGAGCCGCTTTTATTGGAAGGCCCCGGATCTGTAAGCAACAGGATCCCTCCAGCGATAGGCTAGCTTCGGCGAAGAGGCCATACATCTCCTCCTTGGGGACTGTCCGGCTGCCTTTATACAGTAGCTGCTAAAACGTCGAAACCATGCAATGGGGTCAGGTTCCCATCCTGGCCTCTGGCCCCAATACTCCAAAGGAGACGCCACTCCAGTGGTCAATCCACGCCGCCGTCTGCAGATTCAGGGCGAGTGGAGGACCTCTCATCTAAGCTGCCCTTAGACTGTTCTCTCCCCCAAGCCTGCCCGGTACGGGTAGCATATCCGACATAGCCTTGAGAATCAGAGAGTCACGCAAGCCCCCACCACGACAAGGAGGCAGCACTACAGGGGTGTGACATATGTAACCTCAGCTATTAACACGCAGTACATTCTTCAACTAGTACAAACTACGAGACAAGTCCCTAACGCGAGCTAATTCTATAACGAACCTTCGCCCCAGAGATAAGGGAGTTGTATACATCTAGTTGTGAAAACTAGGATCCCATTAATCTAGCCGTGAGTCCTCGCAGAAGCCGTTTACAATTATCATATAACTTTATACGTTGCAGTCACACAACTTTATCCTTAAACTTGTTACGTAGTTAAGGCGTCCGTCATAGCTCTCAATTTGCAGCGGTATTATTTGCTAGAGATCCGTCGTCGTGTGTCCTCTTACCAAAGGTATATTATTTAAGGATACAATGCGACTTTATAATATATTATTTATTATACCACTTCTGACATACTATTATGGTAATAATAATAATGTCGCCCTAACCGATTTCGGCTACGGCGGCCGTCTATATAGACGTGCCATCTGCAGGACATATTATTTTAGTACACAAGTGTGCACGCAAACACAAGTGCACTCCCTATTTCCTCAATTTAATATTCAGACAGCAGTCCGACACGACCGGAGAGAAATCAGGCTCAGGACGACACGGGGGTGTAACACCGCCAACTTCCTGACTCCGGACTGTTATTAGAAATTGAAAACTCTCAATAACGATTTTTGGTCCGACCCGGGATGTTACATCTGTGGTTGAAAACGCTTACCACTAAACCACGAGGCAGTACGTTAACTAAGTGTTAAATAATGTATCGCTTATTAGTTACTTATTTTATTTACTATGGGATTAGATTAGTTCTAAGACCTTTTTGTTTGTTTACAGCATATTATTAAGTTTTTAAACCCAGTTTTTACTCCCTTTTTTATCAATCTAAATAAGTATAAATATATAATATAAGGCTTTAAATAATGAGTCCGATACCTGAAATTAATGCCGTCATATTCATTTTGTACTTACAAGATGTTTTTTTTTTAAAATACACTGCATACGCTTCGAAGTTACACGGACGCACGAATACCTAAACTTGTGATTCCACTTTTCAGCGAGCGATCGGGTCTACTTTAAGGGTACAATATGAAGTGAGGCTAAGTGGACCGCGTTCTTTCGTAGCATAACTATTTGGTAACGTAAATTTTTTTTATACTTTTTGTATAGATTTAAGTGACCTTGCGCCATTATTGTGACACACAAATCTACTAGCTCTCTGCATACTTTACTCGTTATGACTGAAGTTCTTCACAATATTTTATTTAACACCGCTATAACTCGCTGTTGTTTGACGATGAACGTTGTGAGTTATACCTTATATGATTGTACGGATACGAGTACAGTGGCTCCAGGTATCTTAGGACCACAGCACACACGAGACTTTTAGACCCGGCGACCGGAGACTTAACGACTGCATCGATGCAGTCGCGAGATTACGCGACTCTGCGGTCGCAGTAGAGTCGTGCGACAGTATCGTGATCTCGCGACTGCATTTAGACGATAATTGACATATTATATTAGCGACTAAGTCGCCGCGTCTGGCGTCTTGAAGTGTGCGCTCCTAGCGTCTAGTCGCTGCATTCAGCTTCTAAAAAGCGACTAAGTCGCCGCTCGTCGCGTCTAAGTGTGCTGTCGCCCTTATTCCTTAAATTTTTGCGAATGCAACTATTTGATACACTTTCATTAACTTTGCTTGCAGCTATCTGAATAAATTTTTAATAGAAATTCGCAACTCAATTTTAACTCCCTTCTTCACCCCTCCTCCCCCCCTGCACGGTTTACGTCATAGTAGGGACTGTTCAAAGGCAAAAGTTAAAATTCGTAAAATAATATAAATTGATAATATTTAGTCATAGTTGTTTAGTTTAACAGTGATTAAATCGAGAAATAATATCAGTTGTATGTATATAACAATTGATATTCAATTCGGAAATAAGGCTTATTAAGGCTATTTTCGTGCTGCAGAAGCGAGCTATTCGGGCAATATATAAACTAGCCTCTACTACATCACTTAGGGATAAATTTAAAGAAATTGGGATACTGACTGTACACTCTCAATACATTTTAGAAAATGTTTTGTATGTACGAAAGAATATTATTGAATTCAATGAAAAGAGTGCTAATCATGATAGAAATACTAGGAACAGGCACAAACTAGATGTACCATTTCATAGACTCAGCAGAGTAAAGAATTCCTTTAGAGGTCAATGTATACGCCTTTACAATAAGATCCCTGAAAGCATTCAAAAACTCTCAATCAACAAATTTAAAAAAGTAGTTAAAGAACGCTTGTGTGGTAAGGGATATTACAAAGTAATAGATTTTATGACAGATACCACACCTTGGGAATAGTATCCTCCTCCCAGGCTACTTCTAAACAAAAATAAATGTAAGTAAATTATATTTTTTATTGTAAATTTAATTATTAATTAAGAATGTACCTACAATGATGAAAAATGTCCCGCTGAGTTTGTTTCGCCGGTTCTTCTCAGGACAGGGCTAGGGTTGAACCGGTGGTAGAATTTTTTTGACGTTCAAAAAGCAATTTTTAAAATTCTATTTTGAATAAAAATATTTTGATTTTGATTTTGATTTTGCAGTCTGGACAGTCCCCAACAAGGAGATGGAGGAGATGGATGGAGAAGGATGGATCTTCACCGAGGCCAGTCTGTTGCTGTAGGGATCCTGTTGCTTGCAGATCCGGGACCCGCAGGCAGGCACGACAAGGTGGCGACATCTTCTGTAGGGATATTCTGCGAGGACTAATGCATATAACTAACTAATATTCTTAAAATTACAGTAATAGGAATCCAGCATAAGCTATGTAAAATGATTAATACAAGTTTGCGGTTGGTAGATGAGAGATTAAAAGTACCAACACATCTGTACAACTGGAGGAAAATCATGAATACATTATTTATTCTACGTTTATGTTGGTCGAGCTAATGAAGGTATGAATTTAACAATAGAACAATAGCGTGTCCCACTTCTAGATCATGTCCTAGTTTAAAGAGACGTTGGTAAACACTTAATGTACTACTCAAGTATACAACGTTGATAAAAAGCGTTGAGATGCGCTAAATGGAACAACGTCTACTATAAGTACCTACAGCTATTACGAAACTATTAAAAACAAATTTAAATACTTTTTTCCAAGAAGTTAAATAGCGAAAAAATTAAAACATGCTTTGTACGAGCGGCGTACGATGGCTAAAGCGAATGGCAACCTCGCACGGGTGAGTGACCCCGGTTCCCCGTAGGCGACCGGCCTCGCTACAGCTGACGATACAGCGTGTACGTAGTGAGAAAAACTTTAAAAATTCCTGTGGTTAAACTATTGCTCCAATTGATCTGATTTTTGTTGTATAGACTGCAAATTAAACACTTAATATTATGTGGTTTCATTTAATGCCTCTCGGTTTTTATCAACCGTATATAATAGTTAAGTGGTTGCATGTAGGCGCTAGGTTCAATTAAACAGTGTATTTACTTTTTCGTAAGTAAATTATCTGGTCCATAGGGGGAGGGCGAACAGGAGGCACACAAATGCGACAACATCAACTTGATGTTTGCGAGTGATATGATAGGCGCAACTCACACCGAAAGAGCGGCGAAGGGAAGCGAAGCCGAGCGCACTTTCAGTGACATATGAATTTTAACTTTATTTCCATTACTATAGTACTTATTATCGAATTCTCGCAGCTTCTAGAGCATTCTAGCGGCTTCTCGAGCAGTCGCGGGAATCCGCGCGCCTTCCCTACCAGGCGGGTCGCTTCACTTCGCTGACCTTGGCCACTCTTTCGGTGTGAGTTGACCCATAGTTATAAAACGGCTCCGATCGCCAGTTTTTTGTAGTAAATATTTGGCTATACATATATAAAGGCAGTGCTGATTGCATAATTCTCGAAGGCATAGTGCCGTCAATTTTCTTTTGATTCCTTTACATTTATAAATAGGGTTGAGGGTTGAGGGAATGTCCATAGACATGAAATTTTATTGAAGGATCTTTTAACGTCTGAAAATAAACGCTCCACAGAACGTAGCCCCCATAGTTTTAAAATAGTAGCCCCTCTACGGCGATTACTCCCAAACATTTCTGTAATTCAAAGTAAGTATTTTCAGATTTTCTTATTTAGCAACGTACCTGGTTATGTAGTCGCGTTTGGTGCGGTTTGCGAGTTTCCGGTAACTTACTGGAGGGCAGAAGGGAAAAAGGGCAACACGTTTACATAACAATTGTGCGGATATCTATGGGCATCATCTGCTACAAAAGAAGATTCTATAATTTTCAGTAGCGTTACATCTTAATGTCGCACGAGTTGAAGCTGTCGAGAATTTCGCACAAAGTTGGACGAGGTAACTTAGATAGCTCCTGGGAGGAGCTAAGTAATTATCCCACATGTTGCTGTGCTATTTGTAATATTGTTTCTCTATTTGTCATGATTGCTCATCATCAGTGGTACTGTCACACTACATGCTAGCATGCAGCCGAATTGGGACAACTGTGATGTCACGTTTCAAGTGGTGTGTGAGTAGCCGCGAGGAGAAAGGAGGGCAACGCATGTGTATAGCCTCTGTGCGGATGTCTCTCGTTTCTCCCCCTATACTATAAAAAAAACTATCATTGTAAAAATACAATTGAAGCCGGTAGGTGGCGCTGCTGTCGGTATGTCAACTACTAAGCGTCTTCATAGATTGGGTTGAAATTTTGTGTGAAATTTCCATTGTTTCACAGACACGAATGTATTATCTATATATAAAAAATGAATGTTTGTCTGTATGTCATTTTTAGAATCGTAATATAGCATTTGAGAATGTGATGATTTTTAGTGAATTTGTTCTGAATGAGCTCACGAAGGTTTAAAAGTTGGTACGACCAATTTTCGTCAGAAGGCACCGCTGTTATTCCACTGAACTATATATATTGCTATAGTGCCACAAACTTATCCGACTCGGTGACAGCTAGTGACAGCAGCGCTCCAGTCTAACGAAGTGTTTCAAATAAAATAAAAATCCCGATTTTTAGAGTAAAAATTATGGTAGTATCTGTATAGCCTCTGCGGATGCCTATAGGCGTCGGTAGAAATTAAAATGGCTCCGACTGCTCCTTTGCCAATACCAATACAAAAAATTACAAATTGTATAAATGGTGCTTGGAAAAATCTTCTCTACTTGAATAAACGATGAAACTTTTAAAATATTGTTTCTCTCATCCCTCTAGGATAAATGTGTAATTTGCGTCACTCCAGCAATAAAACTGACAACAGATTGTCCTTTCAAAATGACGGCGTTCTAGTCTTGGCCACCGGGTCAGATAAGTTTGTGACCGTTTGTGGCACTATATGACGACGTATAGTCCATGCTGACGTATCTGTTGGTGGCGTAGCAACGCGCGCACGGTACCTACAGCTAGCATTATAAAAACAACTATAGGTACTTATTTGTTCTACTCACGAAACAAAGTATCCCTTTAAACTAGTTTTTTTTTATAGCATAGGACGCAAACGAGCAGTTGAGTCACCTGATGTAAAGTGATCAACAACGCCCACAGACATACGTAACACCAGAGGTCTAATAGATGCGTTGCCGACCTTTGAGAAAAGAATAAGCTCTTATCTTGAAGATAGGTCGTATCGGTCCGGCAATACCGATATTAATAATATTAATGTTATAACATTCTTCCCATTGGACTGCATTGAAACCGCACAAAATATTTGTAATTTTCTAAACAGCCCGCTTGCTATTCCTTCTTTGTGATAAAGGAAACAATTTTCATTTCAGCGGTGTATAAACTGGCACTTTAGAATTCTTCACTTTGTTTTCCCTTCGCAAGCATATGGGTGTTGTGAAGCATATGCCTTAACTGTATTGTGTCTTTATGTTTTTGTGATTGTAGGCGCTATGTTACTACTCTTTTTTTTTGTAGTATAAGAGGGCATACGAGCAGTTGGATCCAATTTCATGATAACCGACGCACATACACATCCGTGTAGAGTTTATACTGACGAGTTGCCCTCCTTCCTCCTCCCTACATGGGCCACCGGCTACTTACACACCGCACGCCATAGCACAGCTGTCACTTTACGCCGGTTTCGTGTAATCGAGAGGAACCTCCCCGGGACTACCTATTACTTTCCTGACGTCATATGACAACACTACAGACACTATCGTTAGTAATTCCTCACAAGTTACTTATCAATACATTAATTTTGAATGGAAGATTGTCCTCCACTCGTCTCAAACCCTTCAACAACAAAATCGAACTCGAACGAAATAAGGGCGCGTTAATTGTACGCGTTTAATATTTCACAATTAATTTGTTACGTCAAATTTCCCCGGAGTGGAAATAGACAAGATAAAATCTTGAGGAGGTTATTTTTCCTTATAGCTGATGTATGTAGTTGTAGGGTGTCTATAATGAATATTACGGCCAGAATATTTTTTAAAAAAAGTGTGTACTTTAGACCACACTATTGAAGTAAAACTTAATTATTGACTTCCATTTCAGTAGTAACAGTAACATAACATGTCATAAGATATTTATTTTTTAAATACAAAAAAAAATCACTTAACTTTTGAGTTTGAATGACAACTTCCATTGGCCTCGCCCGATGTGTGATTTTTGTAACGCTCTCGCCAGCTTACTCCCTAAGTAAAGCGCGCGTATAGAAGTTTTACTTCAAAAAATCGAATTTGAATTTTGAATTTGAATGACAACTTCCATTGACCTCTACCGATGTGTGATTTTTGTAACGCTCTCGCCAGCTTACTCCCCAAGTCATGCGCGTGTCTTCGTTTGTCTGTTTGTCCAGGCTAATAATCTGCGAAACTACTGGACCGATTCGAATGAAACTTTTTGTGGTGTATAGATACTAAGCCATCAAAAACACGTTTTACAGCGGCAACATCACCCATTCCTACGGGACATCAGAATTTCGGTAAACAATAACAAATCACTTTGATTATAATATTACTACGCTACGCGAACGAAGACGCAGGCACCAGCTGGTTATTATTATAAGTATTCATTTCAATTTACTTATGAACCGCACCACATGACTACCGACACCGATAGACATCCATGTGACTATATACCGGGTGTTCCAGACCACCCGTCCAGGCTGATTATTTCGAAAAGTTTCAAAAAAAAATCAAAACAAAAAAATACGTGTCAAATATTTTTTGAAACTCTATCAAATCATACCAAAAACACCCCTCACCCCCAACCCCCTGTTAGGGGTAGGGGGTGCAACTTTAAAAATTCAAATGGAAACCCGTATTTTTTTGCAGATTCGGATTCGTAATGAAAAAAGACAAACATTTTGTCTGTAACATTTTTTTTGATTCGCCATAGATGGCGCTGCAATCGACAAAAAACGATTTTCTTTGATTTTGACAAAAATCAAAGTCAAAAACAAAAATAAAAACAAAAACAAAACTAGAACCATGAATAAAAACAAAAACAAAACAGAATTAGTTCAAAAGCAAAACAAAAACAAAAATAATCTCCGATAAAAAAAAATTTTACTTTTCTGTGTCTCTCTTGGGTGGTCTGGAACACCCGGTATAAATATCAACCCTCATGCCTTAACAATAGGCCACCGAAACCTTACAAACCTCATGAAACTCACAGCTTTCATGGGTATCATTTGAAATAGTGGTAGAGGAGGAGATCCGATCACGCCGGACAGATTTAAATGCAAACTTTATAGCACTACGTAGGTAGTACATTATTAGGTAGTTATTAGTACATTGTTTATGAACAAAACTTTTATCGTTGTTTGTAAATTTTCTGAACAATTGATTATTCAGTTGCTTAAACGAAAACTTATAAAACTTTCCAAACGGTTTAAATAACTTTTTGATTATCTTTACACTAAACTTTTAGGACTATTAATATGTAAATTGTCAAGTTAAACATGGCACCATACTCCATAATATTTTAAGACATAAATGTCACATAATGTAAAATATGAACATAAATAGATTATAACATCTGTTATAATTCAATCTAAAACCCCTCGCTCTACGTTATTATCTTGTTACTGTATAACGACATCCATCTTCGCCCAAGTTTATATCAACTATGAAATTGTTTAATTACTCCAAAACTGAAATTACGTCCGCGTCGCTTGCAAATAATTGCACTAATAAATTCGGTGCTCATAAATAATTTGCTTTTCGAGGTTACGATTTACAGACACTCGCGCCGGCTACAATACAATCTGACAACAAATTTAATGGAATGATTTCTTTGACGACCAGGCTGGCGCAGTAGTACAAGGCTCGAATA
Source organism: Calycopis cecrops (assembly GCA_001625245.1). Taxonomy (NCBI): domain Eukaryota; kingdom Metazoa; phylum Arthropoda; class Insecta; order Lepidoptera; family Lycaenidae; genus Calycopis; species Calycopis cecrops. The sequence continues at coordinate 21,876 of LUGF01044941.1, forward strand.
AGTGGAGCATGTTGTGCCAGGGGTGGCGGGTTCGATTCCCGCCTTGGTCATGGATGTTTATCTATGTATTATATGTATTTCTATAATAAAAATCTTAATAAATATATGAAATTTCTTAAATTTATAAAACATATTAAATATTATATTCCGTTTTCCGGTGCCCGTAACACAAGTCCTTACGGTACTTAGCACGGGGTTAGGCTAACGTAGTGTGTATAGTCCACAGATATTTACTAATATTATTACTATTTATTAAGTTTACGCGAATATTACACATTATAATAAAAGATTTTTTTATTGATTTTAATGCAGTTTATTTAAGTATTTATTTATTTAGGTCAGGATGGAAAAAACTTAAAAAAAAACCGCGATAAAATCTATTAAAGTAATTTTATTACAACGAATTGTATAACTTAAATAAGGCAAACCAGTAAGTAGGTCATCCTCGACTCTCTATGAAAGTATAATAATGAAAATGTATTTTTTTCTTGCAGGGAAACGAGCAGCTAGAGCGCACACACACGCAGCACATTTCGGGCCGTCATCTCCACTTCTCGTAAAAGATTTCTGTGCCGCACGCAGGATATGCAGATGTGATCAATGGCGTAACAGTTCGGTAGCAAATAGGTCAAATTCCATAGGAATGTAAGCACTGTAGAATCGTAGCATTAATCAGCTTTCTTACATTCGATTTAAAAAGGCTTCTTCCATTGTATTTGCCATAGTCGGACTGCATGTTTCTTAATAACCACTCGATAAACAGCATAGCAATCACTTGACGACCCATTAGGGATGACGAAGAAGGAGCAGCGCATTTCACGTTTCGTACAGTTGGTTTTTTTGGTGACAGTTTCGTACAACCCTAATGCTGTTGAGGAGCAGTCAGTCATTTATGTTATAAGAATCGACAGTTTAATATTAGAAAGGAAGAAAGAAGAAAGAAAAAACATTTATTTATTAATTAAGAACGTATAACTTCTTAATACTATGGAATCGAACTTAAATCTTCAGTTACGCTGCGGAACTAGGTACGACAAGATACGCGAAGGAAGAATGGTGTGTAACCTAGTTAACGATACTATTGGGAATGAGGCACCCGTGTGAATTATGTACGTTAGGAGTATTATGTTATATGCGTTAAATACATTATGTACATTAGGAGACTTTTCGTACACATTTTAGTAAAATCACTGTTCTGTATCACGCCATATTTCATTAATATAATGGATATACTCGTATAATCCTCGGGGATTGTTCTATGTTAATGCTGTGAAAATGTGTAATGGAACGCTGGTAATGGGCTCGTGTGTGGTTTATTAGTTTCTGTATAGATCATTATCAGCATTATATTTTAGTAAGAGGTAGTGCCATGCTGCATTGGAGTCGAATTGGGCACAATCCAGGAGGTAACTCTCGCTCACATGATACCGGGGTTAAGTGAGCGCTGTGCTGAACAGAGTGAAAACACATTCTGTTTTTGAGCCTAGGGATCGTCTTATTTTATTTAATACATAACACAGATTATGTGTCCTTGGGTCCTATCGACTAGTCTGCGAGAAATTCTAAAAACCATTAATATCTCGTAAGGATTGGGACTTGATAAAATTCGGTCATCTTCTCAAAATCCTGTAAGAAATTGCATGCCTTCCCAATTAGTGTACGTTTCGCGAAGCCGTTCATGACTACCGATGAAATGTAAACAATATTATTAAATCTAGTGGCATAATATTAGAGACTAGATTCATTTCACTTTAATATAATCGCTAAACCTTTTAAAAATAAAAAAAGCAATTTAAGAGCATACGGCCCATACGTCCATTGATCAGTTATCATAAACATGGCATCATGTCAACGAAATCTAAAGAAACGAACTTAAGCGAATTTAATAATGATGTATAGATGGATGGATATGGATCAAGGCTTCCAAGTGAATATAATTTATACTGATTATTCAAAGGCGTTGACGCTGTCGATAGGCCTGACATAATCAGAAACTTATAGAACTGGGAATTCACGGACACTTATTGCGTTGGATTAATTTTTACTTGTGGTAGACGATACGAATTAAGAACGACATTCACCTATCTGTTAACAAGGTGAAAATTGTATTTTTAATAGAAAACATACCCGAAAATCACATAGGGGGGCACTCCATACATAGAACTGAATCTAAAAATATTTTTTTTCATCCAATCTGTATGTGAGGGTGTCCATAAAAAGGTCTTTAAAAATGACATTAAGGTCACTAGAACCATTTTTCGTCAAAATCAATTGTTTGAAAGATAGACGCTTCCAAAGTGGAAAAGTGAGTGTCTCTCCCCCTCTAACTTTTAAAATAAGAGAGAAATGAAGAAAAATAAATGTGCTGTAGATCTTAAAGTAAGCTTTCAGCGAAAATTGGTTTGAGCGAGATATCATTATTAGTTTTTAAGATATTCTAAAAACATTTTTGAAACTTCAAAGCCTGGCAACCGTTATCCTTGACCATATTTTCTCAGACAACCTTAAACTATTTAACTCGTCATAAATTTTCCTACATTTTAATATATACAGGGTGTCCAAGAAAAAGGGACACCTGCTTTAATGGGGGATAGAGTACATTAGTAGTATTCTAATGCAAAAAAAATTTTTGAAAAAATCATAAGCGTTGCGGAGATATGCGGGTCCAAAGTTTTAAAATTATTAAACTTTTTTCATAAAAAAACACATAAAACGTGTGAAGTAAATGATTTTAAACTAGACGTGTTTGTTAATTTTTTGTTATATGCATAAAATATTTAAATAATGAACATTTAATGCATCGCAACAGTACTGCAACGTTGATCGACTTTGCCTTAAAACGCGTAGAGGTCAAGTCGGTTCATTAAACTCGTTTAGCTCGACGCGCGCCAGCCGCCGCGTTAAGGGGAAGCGCTGTTATAGTAAATTTTGTTTTTTGGCTATATCTTTTTCATTATTAGATATATTAAGTTATTTCTTTTTGTATTTGAATGCTACTAATGTACCCTATCCTACATTAAAACAGGTGTCCCTTTTTCTTGGACACCCTGTATACATCGTGGTTAACAGGTGGGTGGTGGTGGTGGAATTACTACCAAAAACGTAGGTTTTAAAATTTAAATTAACCATAGCGTTGATCATTTTTTTAATGGCAACCCTCTTGGTAAACGTTAACAAACATTAAATTTCCAAAAATAGATTTTTCACCTGGTTAACAGATGGGTGAAGGTCGTTCTTACTTCGGATCTTAGACCATTGCGTGAGCGAAGTCAGTGTGTAACAATTTATACACTGCACTGCTCCTGATTTGACGGACACCGATTTCATCGGGTTTACCGCAAGGATCGTATTTGGGACCATTATTATTTAATATTTATGTAGATGACATTATTTCTAATTTCATACATTCCAAACTATTTTTATATTTTTAAAACGGGCTTTGGCATACCACTCTTTCCCATCGCTGCTACTCCTGTGTTGCCAAGATCGACAGCAGCAACCACACTTGACCCTTTGATATGCTCGCAGGGAGGGAAAAACTAAATCTGTCTTGGGACCCACAACGCCCGCAATTTAATCAGAAGAAATTATGAGGAAGTGATTCCGATTTCCCTCACAAAGCGGGAGACAGTACAAGATTGCAATGACTTAAATAAGCCAAGAAGGAGGGAGGACAGCTAAGTGAAACCCAGCTGCTATGATCTATGGAGATGTAAATAAATGAATTATGTTATTTTGTTATTATTGTGAAACATAGAATACATATAATAATCTTAACAAGCTTAGGGAATTAATAATNNNAAGATGTTGCCAGTCTCTCTGCTCTGTGATCCCCATACCGGACAGGGTTACCCATATCGGACAGACTTGGGGGGGAGAGGACAGACTAAGAGCAGATCAGCCGGTAGGTGCACCACCCGTCCCTCTGAACCAGCAAATGGCGGCGTAGAACAGGACGACTGGCGGAGCCAGGGGCCAGGGGTCAGGATGGGAACCTGACCTCATTGCACGGTTACGACGACCTAGTAGGGACTGTTCAGAGTTGGCCGGACCATCCTCATGGAGGAGAAGTGTCGCCTTTTCGCCTAGGCCAACCTGTCGCTGGAGGGATCCTATTGCTTGTAGACCCTCCAATTAAAGCGACTCAAGGCAACCAGGTAAGGTTTTGTTGGTAGGGGCAACCCTAGTCGCGCTCTGTGCGTATGGCAATTAATGCATCTGCATTAGATTAGCAAGGATAGGCTGAGAATCTACGACATATAATATTTTTTTCAATCGTTTAATTTTATTTATATGTGTATGGTAGGTACTTATAGTTCCAGATTACGTACGCCTAATCTAAAATAGGCTGAATGAAAAAAACTGAAACAAGAGAAAAAGCGTTCTGCTGCTTAAACTTGTGTGCAA
>LUGF01044941.1:57254-79813 GCA_001625245.1 Calycopis cecrops
GACTAGACTACTTAGGGATTTGCTAATTGATTCCTAAAATGATCACTAGTGTGACGAAAGTGCTGCCTCTATGTCCCAATTAAAGCCACCGCACCGTGGTAGATTTTATTGTTGACGTTCAAAAAGTAATTCCTGTAATTCTATTTTGAATAAAAACTTTTTGACTTTGACTTTGACTTTGACTTTGCACACATGCTACTTTTAGCATCGGCGATTTAGACGCTGAATGCAGCGACCAGACGCTCCCCGGCGCACACGTCCAACTCTGTGATTTAGTCGCAGACTGCGAGTGTTTATGTACAAGTTGGAAGCGGACAACATGAGGCAGCAGCGGACGACGTGTCGCAGCGACTCTACTGGTTTCTATGTATTTCTATGAAATTACCTCTGTAGTTAGCGACACGAAGCTAGCGACGCGTCGTCGAGCGGCAGACGCCAGTGTCGCCCGACCTCCGTCGCGGATCCGTAGTGCCGTATCGCCGCATCAACCACACGTCCAGTAAGTGTCTTTTCAAAATGAATTTTTCCGATCCTCAAGAAGATAAACTTATAAACCAGGTGGCCCAACATCCCGCACTATACGATGCATCTCATAAAAACTATTCCAACATGGTCATAAAAGGTCATTTGCATAAAAGGTCATATTTGGAAAAAATTGGAAATGTTTTAAATAAAAGTCATCATCGTCTTCTTCCTCTTCTAATAAAATATATAAAAAATTGCGATCACTATTTTTGAACATGTCATCTTGTTTCACGGATCACTCGGAATCAACTGGATTGCTGTTGTCATCTGCAGTCGGGTTCGAAATCATGACTGCAGCGACAGGTCGTGACGACAGAAGCGACTACACGTCGTCCGCTGCTGCGTCATGTCGTCCGCTTCCAACTTGTACCTTTACTTGTAGATCTTCGAAGCAGTCGCGGTATCCCGCGACTGGACGCGGATAGTCGCTAATTCGTGATGCAGCATCGGTGCAGTTGTAAAATCGTCGATCGTCTGTGTTAGAAGTATCGTGTGTGTTGTCGCCCTTAATTGTTTTGCTTATTTTCGTGTGTGAGGTTTAGAATCTTATCTTGTGTTTGTGAAGATAATTTTCCCTGTCTGTATTTATGCGGTAAGCCCTGTAGACCATCTATAATAACCGGAGCTTTTTCATAGCAAAACATTTTATTATAACTGTAGCTACGTAGGTACTACACTACCTTGTCCTTTCGTGCCTCTGAGATCCCCAAGGCTACCCATACAGGGCTACCCATACCGGACAGGCTTGGGAGAGAGGTCAGACCAAGAGCAGCTCAGCTGGGAGGCCATCGCCTCGCCCGGTGTGTGATTTTTATAACGTTTTCGTCAGCTTACCTATTCCCCAAGTCAAGCGCGCGTATAGAAGTTATACTTCAAAAAAGATACTAAACTAAACCCATTGATTATAAACCTTATGATAACGCACAACTCGTTATCATTCTCGTAATCAATAAGTAGTTTCATGACCTCATCTCGGTGATAAAAAACCAATCAAATCGATTTAATAGTAAACTTGTTTTTATTACGTAATAATATTTACATTTAGATTTAAGTGGTAATTACAGGATTGTATAAAAACCTTTAAAAAACAATATGATTAAGCAATTTTGCAAACACAAAAAATCCCGATTAAAATAAAAATTGATAAATGCTTCTTATTAAATGGTTTAAATTCTTTCCTTTCGACTGAAGTCTGCCTGTCTTGGAAGGTTGCACGACCTCCAACGGTAGACTGCCTCAAGGTCCAAGTGGGTCGTAGCCGTGATCTCTGGTTTTTATTTATTTATTTACTATAATCTAATGGCCTGTGCAGACGAGGGATTTTTGTCCGCGGCAGGGAAAAAAGTACGCTCCGCGAAAAAAAAGTCCCCCGCGGATTTTCTGCGTACTCAACGCACACGGTGTGCAAACATTTGTTGCCCGGAACGTACCTCACTCTCGAGCGCACAACGCGGACTAAAGACATGCGTGTGCGTTGCTCCTCCTATTCACTACAGTTCTATTACTTTCGGGGACTCACGCGTACTTTTGTCCGGTCCGCTCTTTGCATTTCCTCAGTTATTCGGGTACTTTGTGTTCGGTACTTTAATCCCTCGTTTGCGTTACTCTATACAGTAGTAAGCGTTCTATTTTAGCGGACAAAAAAGTCCGCGGAAAAAAATCCCTCATCTGCGCAGGCCATTATAATTTATAACTATACTCATGAGTAGGTACTATACTTCATGAGCCCTTCACCCTTGGCTACATAGTAGTACTAATTTACTAATATCCTAGATCCTACGTTAGGTGTACATACACATATTTATAAATTTTTTTTCTTTTAATAAAATGAATTGTTACTCATATTAAGGTCCTGCGCAGACAACGGATTTTTGTCCGCGGACTTTTTTGTTCGCGTACAAAAATGTATGCAAAGTACCGCCGTTTAACCCCTCGTTTGCGTTACCCGATACAGTTGTAAGCGATCTATTTTAGCGGACAAAAAAGTCCGCGGACAAAAATCCCTCGTCTGTTTAGGCCTTAACCGTAGTTTGTCGTTACAGACTAGACGATGGGAAGTTACTTCAGCCAGGACTCCGGCGAGGTGGACCCGCTGACGGGCCTCTCGGGGCAGGAGCTGGCCCTGGTGCAGAGGTCGTGGAGAATCATAAACGCAGACCCCATCGCCAGTGGCGCTCATATATTTATAAAGTATGTCACTTTTACGTAAATTTTGAGACAATCATATTATATTAGTAATAAGTACAGCCACGCTGCATACATGCAAGTACTAAGTAGCCGATAGGGCCGGCACGATCGGGGAGGTACCTCTTGCTTGCACAAAACAGACGTAAAGTGACAACTGTGCTGTCGCGTTTCGTGTGGTGTTTAGTAACCGGTGGCCCATGGAGGTGGGAGACGAAAGGATGGCAGCACACATGTATAGCATCTATGCGGATGTATATGGGCGTCCGTAGTCAGGAAAATCACTCGGACTACTCGTTTGCCCCCCTATAACATAAAAAATGTTCCTTCACCCCATAGGAACATTTTCGGGATAAAAACTATCCTAAGTGGTAATCCAAGTTACCCTCTATGTGTGTGCCAAATTTCATGAAAATCGGTCCAGCAGTTTTTGCGTGAAGTGAAACAAACAAACATACGAACTTTCGCATTTATAGTATTAGTAGGATAAAGTTCTCGCGTTACAATGTTAGTTACCATACTCCTTCGAAACTGCTCTATCGATTCTCATGAAATTTTGTGCGCATATCGGGTAGGTCTGAGAAGCAGCCAACATCTATTTTTCATCTCGATATTTCCACGGGATCTAAGCTTACGCGGGTGAAACGGAGGATCGCAGCTAGTCCATACTAATATAATAAATGCGAAAGTGTGTTTGTTTGTCCTTCTTTCACATCAAATCAGATCAATGGTTCGATGTGATATTTAGCATGGAGATAGTTGAAGGACTGAAGAGTACCATCTCGAAATACAAATATTTTTTTTCTACCACGCAAACGAAGTCGCGGCTAACAGCTAGTTATAAAATTGAACATTCTCCACAGACTGTTCAAAGCGCATCCGGAGACGAGGGAGTTCTTCCGTATGGTGGCGCACGTTGCGGACGAGGACCTCCCAACGAACGTCCAGTTCAAGGCGCATGTCCTGTTCTTTATGACGTCGTTCAACCTGGTCGTGGCGAACCTGCACCAGCCCGAGATAGTCGCGGCCAACCTGAACAAGCTGGGGACCTCGCATAGGAAGAGGAGAATAGGCGAGAAGCATTTCCTTGTAAGATTACCAATAATGTCGTCCTAGCCGATTTCTACTACGTCGACCGTCTGTCTGCACAAGTGTGCGCGCAAACACAAGTGCACTCTCTATTCCCTCATATTCCGATGAGACGACAGTCCGACACAACCAGAGAAAAAACAGGAGCACGACCGACGGCTTAACGTGCTCTCCGAGGCACGGGGGTGTTACACAGTCCAATTCCTGACTCCGGAATGTTATTAGAAATTAAAAAATCACAATAACTATTTTTGGTCTTATCCGGGATTCGAACCCGAGTCCTTGCGTTTTTGAACACGCTTACCACTAGACCACGAGGCAGTTTAAAAGATTGTATCTCGAAATATTACTATTGTTATTTGAATGATAGTAGTAGTAGCCATGCTGCATTCAGATATTTGGGCAGCACAACCGGAGACCTCTCCTACACGCTCTCATGACAAAATAACTCGTCCCGGGCTATGTCGTTACGTTTATGAGAAATTCAATGAGCATGTGCACGACGCACATATTATACGAGATATATATACATATAACCCCTTAATAATAAACATAGAATAATTTTATTCAAGCAATAACCCAGTAATATACTGACATCTATCAAATTCCATACTTTTATCCCCCTTATTAATAAACATGGAATAACTATATCCAAGTAATAACCTAGTAATAAACTGACATCTGTCAAATTCCATACTTTTAATCTGTTTTTTATTGTGGAATTTGACAGATGTCAGGTTATTACTAGGTTATTCCTTGGATAGAGTTATTCTATGTTTATTAATAAGGGGGTATGTGTTTTTTACGTAGAAAAAGAATACAATAATTGTATTCTCTGTCTACGGTTTTTTAATATGGAATTTGATAGATGTCAGTTTATTACTACGTTAATGCTTGAATAAAGTTATTCTATGTTTATTAGATATATAAAGAAAAATATATATAAGTTATTCTATGTTTATTAGATGTATAGAGTAAAGAGCCCAATAAAAGCAAACCAAAACAACGTACCTAATTCCAAAATTTCTACGGAATTCATTAGGATCTGAAAACTTTAAACGCCTTTTTCTCAACCAAGACAAACGCGCATATAGAAGTTTTACTTCAAAAATCTTTCCTCTTTAAATATATTATTATATATTCTTACCACAGAATAGAAAAGAGAAAAGGCATGTACTTTGGCACAAGCCAGATGGCTTGCGTAAAAGCACATACCATCCGTGTCCATCATAATTTGAGACGGTATCATGTAGGCTTCAATAACGACAAGCGTCTAAATTTATTAAAATCTCTCTTTTATATTGGTACCTTTCATACAATGTTTCTATACCGGTATCTAGAAATTCCGTAGCTAATGTCAGTAAATGTCTCTTTTTTCCAGGACCTGAAGGATATGATGGTGAATGATATTCTTCGGAATGATCTGAAGCAGGACGAACCAACCGTGGCCGCGTGGGGCAAAACTCTGGACTTCATGAACAAACACATATTCGAAACGTTAAATAGTGCGGAAGCTAGGGATTAGAGAAATGGAAGTTTTGTGTTTTTTTCTCTAGCGAAAAGTCTACTTCAAATTTCTACAAAAGCCGAAAGTTCAGCCTTTCGTCTGTGTAGTGGCGGTAAAATTACTTTTAAATTATACATACCCCCCGTTTGAAAAGTATATTATATATTAAACTTCATACTTTCGACATAGGTAGGAGAAAAAAAGGAGTACCTACGTGCGAGGCAGGAGAAAAAATGTAAAGTAAACATGTAGTACACATGTTTACTTTACATGTAGAACATGAAAATATACGTGAAAAAATGTAGCACTCACCCTTGTGGTACAATGTATTATTTCTCGATGACGCAATGGGAAGAAAATCCCGTTGAGACGTTGTGGACACGTGTCTCCTAAATTTGGTCTCCTAAGCTGCCTGACCAATTTAACTTATTTTTTAATTAGAACTAAATTTGTCACATCATTTTATTGTTTTTATAAATTAACATTTATTATTGTATTATTAATTATATTTAAAGATTATTTTATCGAATGATAATAATAAATAGGTAAGTACTAACTACTAAGTAATTAAACAGATTTCTTTTTACTATCATTATTGACATCTGAAAATGTAGGTGGCTTTCTAAATTACTAAATCTTGTGAAAAAAATATTGATGATGATGAAAAATCTCTCAAGTGATTATTATTAGTATCAATATAAGTACTAATGTGATATGAAGGCAAGCCGACGCGCCCATAGATATCCGCACAGAGTTAATCAGAAGCGTTACCTTATACCCCAACCCCCACCCCTGTATGAGCCACCGGCACATACACACCGCACGAAACGCGACAGCACAGCTGTCACTTTGCGCCGGTGTCGTGTAAGCGAGAGGTACCTCGCCGTCATGTCGGCCCAATTCGGCTGCATGCAGGTACTACCTCTTACTAAAAGAGTTCAGTAATTAAGAGATACTGTTATAGCTGAACAAGCTGTGCCCCGCGGTTTCATCCGCGTTTAATTTTTAAGAAATCCATATAAACTTCAACACCCTCTTTCACTCCCTCAGGGGTTGAATTTCTAAAAATCCTAGCCTACGTCATAACATCTACCTGCATGCCAAAATACATACCGATCAGTCCAGTGGTTTGGGCTGTGCGTTGATAGATCACTATGCCAGCCAGTCACCTTTGAGTTTTATATATATAGAAGAAGCCAAATGCATAATACAAATTCAACAAAGCAACAGAACTTTCTATTGAAAATACATCAACCATTAACGGAGTTAGGATTGAAGGCGGAGGTCGTTTCGACGTGACACGTGCGCTATTCACGCTGCGCATATTTAACACGTCGCTCGCCTGTCACGTCGTATTTCCTAAACACGTCCAACACGTCGGGGCCCGCAACATACTCGGGATTTTGAATGTTACATTTGAATGGTAAATGGTACGGTAATAATATGGTTTGTTATGAGACGAGAAAAAAGAGCTGACTATATTTCAAATGTATGTTATGTATGTGTGAGTGTTTGTGTGTGTGTGTGTATATCCAGTACAGACGTCGTTCTATAGTTGAACGAGCTTGATCAGATGTTAGGCGGATCACACACGGCACGCGGTTGGCGGTGAGGCGGATCTCAAGTTACATTGGGCTCTATGAAATCCGTTGATACCTAACACACGTACACCGCCAGACCGCGCGGTCGAGCGGCGCTCTCGCCGCGACCGCCTCTCCGCGCGGATGTCCGCGCGGTGCCTCACACACAGGCAACCGCGTAACCGCGCGGATCAAGAATTTCAATTTTAAAAAATTTTAGGTATCAACGGATTTCATAGAGCCCAATGTAATTGAGATCCGCCTCAGATCCGCCTCACCGCCAACCGCGTGCCGTGTGTGGTCCGCCTTACCTACGTACAGTCGCCACTGCAGAGTCAGAAACAAAATATGTTGGTAATTGGAATATGCCATTCTTTTATTTTTGTTTAACTAATGGAAACTCTTTTATGTACTTCCACCAGAGCTGGATGGTGTCCAGACTCCGATTCTAGAAAGTCCGACTAATGTCCAAAATCACGGCGACTACCATTGATCTAAGTTATGACGCTACGGATCTATCAGAAGGCACGTCAGCAACTGACCAGTCCCTCATAAGGTGATACAATTCCGACGACCATAACCCTAATATGTACACTGACGGTTGATGACAACCTGTCCTAGGTTCTCCTCAGTACCTTAAGTATACCGCTCGGGGCCCGTGGTGAATCCATCTGTTGGACCCCCCAACATAAAGAAATTGAGAGATTCTAATCTGACCGGGGGGGGGGGGGGGGGCGTGGCATATTGCCGACTTGCCACCCTGTAGTTACGCCACTGGTTCTCACCCTGACCCATGATCTCAATTAGAGAGGCGACAATATGAGCTGTACGAACCTAAAAAAGGGTTTTTAGAAACCGGGGTGGGTTTCTAAAAACCCTTTTTTAGGATGTATTATTGAATGTTATATGTGAAATAAGGGTTAAACTCATAAATCATATGAAGCCGGTAAAACTGTGGGGCACAGCTAGCATATAAATAACTTTTATATTACTTCAATTTTTTTTTCTAACTCTATCATTACAAGACTCATCGTCGGCCACACCTGCTCTACACGACAATTAATATAAATGAGTAACATAAACCTACACCCAGTTTGACCTTATTTCCCTTCCACCTCGCGTGACTAGGAAGTGCTCGCCCTTGCGTTTGCCGCCCTTAATTCAATTATACTGATAACGTCAAACAAAGGTCACCGACCTATTACTTACTGACAAATTACACTACTGCCCAAGTGTATATTACCCTCTATAAAGGATTATATTATGTAAACTAGCAATCTATAGCCAGCTTATCTGACTGCATGCAAGCAATGGTGGCCCATGGAGTGGGCAAGAGGAAGGTGGCCAACCATCTGTATAACCTCTATGTGGATGCCTAAGGGGGTCATGAAAATGGCTCCGACTGCTCGTTTGCCCCTCTATACCATAAAAAAAATATATATTATACAACATAATATTAATTTTAAATTTCTTTGTATATTTGGTAGAGTTTGAGAGTAGGCCGTCAAGTATATTGAACAATGTAGAGTAGGCCGTCAAGTATATTGTACAATAGAGAGTAGGCCGTCAAGTATATTGAACAATGTAGAGTAGGCCGTCAAGTATATTGTACAATATTGAGTAGGCCGTCAAGTATATTGAACAATGTAGAGTAGGCCGTCAAGTATATTGTACAATATAGAGTAGGCCGTTAAGTATATTGTACAATATAGAGTAGGCCGTCAAGTTTATTGTCCAATATACTTGACGGCCTACTCTCAAACTCTACCAAATGTACCTACAAAGAAATTTCTTTAAAATCGGTCATGGCGTTTCGGAAGTTTGATCACAATTCACATCAAACAAAGTTACTTTCAAGCTCTGTTTGTTGCTAACATCGAAGAGTTTTCTATTTCGATGGTTGCTAATAACTATGTTTCTAACTTTGTGGCTTGTGATCTAGTGGTAAGCATGTTCAACCACAGAGGGGAGGTCCCGGATTCGAATCCCGGGTCTGACCAAAAAGTATTTATTGGAATTTTTCAATTTCTTATAGTGCCATAGTCAAGTTGGCTGCAGTAGCACTTACTGTAGCCAGCCTTATATTTAAGTACAACCCTGTAGTCATTTCTAACTTTTACTATTGTTTACTCCGGCCCTGGCTGCGTCGTAAATCACTGCTCCATAAGTATGTGGCGCAGGTACCCACTTTGTATGCAGAGCGCGCAGTGTTTAACACACAATCAGCGCGGACAATGGGTCGTTGTCGATTCTTATCACCGTTTAACCAATTACAAACGAGCGCGCTGCTTTACCGTCGATAGAGACTGACAATTCAACAGCAGAAGTGATACATCATCAGCTAGACAGGAGTAGATGCAGCGTTACAAGACAATATCTTATCTAAGGCTTAGATGATAGCCGCAAAGTGCTGTCGTGTCTTATGCCGTTTGTGTGTCACGTGGCCTATCTGATAGTAGGAGAGTAGTAAAGTAGTTGCTGTACTGGATGTACTCTCTACACATGTCTGTAGAGAGTCTGAGTAGAACTAAGTTAGAAAATAATTTTGTTCCGAATTATCGCCTTCTTATCTTATTATCTTTATATGAGCTAGCCAACAACTTAGCTATACCTAGGTTCTAGTGTACAACAAGCCCTGCTCACATTCAACTCACACACATTTCAATCAGTCCCCCATTTGATAGAACGGCAGACACCACCATGGAGACATAAGGTAAAATATCTCTTAGAATAATATACAGCAAGCGAGAGGAAAGATGTTACAGATCAAAAGATCACACTCTAAAATAACGCTTACGTTTTTTTTATAGTATAAGGGCGTAAACGAGCAATCGGAGCCATTTTCATGACTACCGAGTACCGGCGCCCATAGACATCTGCATAGAGATTCCTCCTCCTTCCTCCATAGCCCACCGGCCACTTACACACAGCACGAAACGCGACAGCACAGCTGTCACTTTACGCCGGTTTCGGGAAGTACCCCGATCGTGTCGGCCCAATTCGGTAGCATGCATGCAGGGTGGCACTACCTGTTCCTTAAAAAATAAATTTTAGATTAGCAATTACAATCTTCCATATCGGGATGCATCTCTACCATTTGCGCGTCCCCCTTTCCACCCCAAACCTAGTTACGTCCGACGCGCTCTCAGCAATAAGATAAAGCTGTGGCTTCTCTTCGCTTCACAGCACAAATTTAGGCCCGAGACATAAAAAAATTGCATTGTAATACGAAAACAAAGATATATCGCCGTCTGCAAAACCATATCTTTAAACTTTAGCTTGTCTATAGCGATAGGTGCTGATAAAACTCTAAATATAACTTACAAGACGACCTACCGCGGCGTGTTATTATCTGGATCAATTTAATTATTCGCAAAACTTGTTTACCGCCGCATTTTTAGGGTTCCGTAGTAAACGAGAAACCCATATAGTTTCGACATGGCCGTCTGTCTGTCCGCGGCTTTACTCAGAAACTATAAGTACTAGGAAGCTGCAGTTTCGTATGGGTATGCAGATCACTCATGGCAAAAAAGTGGTAGAAAAAATCTTGAAAATATTTTTTTTGGAGTAGCTAGCCCATGCAAGTAAAATCATATCATCTCTTAAAATACGCTACATGGTTCTAGGTGCTATTCTTATTTTATGAAATAAATCGTTTGCTTTCGGACAGGATTTCTTCGAATTCTTTCCCTTACTGCTATGACCACCTTTTTGTACGAACACTACATGGACGGCCAGATCTTTCTCTGTTACAAACAGAGGAAGTCTCATTGTACCTTTAAATACCGGTACAGAAACATTTGACTAATACCAAGTGGGTATATGGAGAGTTTTAAAAATTGCATCTGGAGATGTGTTTGAGTGTGAACTCAAAGTTGTCATACGCAACTACGGAACCCTACACTGAGCGTGGCCCGACACGCACTTGACCTCTTTTTATTTTTCTGTATTATCGCATAACAAGTGACAAAAAAAATATACAAGCCTTTATAAAAAGACGACGATCAAAAGTCAAGACAAATAAACCCCAAACGAACTATCTCGTTTCCTAAATTTTATTTTAAAAGTTCACTTGGCAACCGTTCCATCATCAGATCAGCCTCATAGTATAGCTGGCATCTAACTATCTAAATAACAGTTCAAACAGGTAGTGTGCCCAATGTAGCTTCCAAAATTTGATCTAAAAAGCATGAATAACAAACAGGGAAATATCACAAAGGCTGACAACTCACGGAGCTGTTTTCACCCGCGCCCGACGCGGTTGCGGTGGCTTCTGTAGAATGTGGATTTACTACTCGCACAACTCAACTTAAGACTCCTCCGGAATGCGATAATTAAAATAAAATATAAATATAAAAACATTTCATATACATGACATAACAGCCGCGTTAAATATAAAATAATTAATACTAATTTAAAACTCAACAAACTATCACAATATATTATTTTTAAACATTTATTCACACACAGTATCTAGCTATTACCTCATCGGCCCAGGTCTCAAGTTAAGTTGCGCGTATTATATATACTAGTGGGCCTGCGAAGATCGATATTCGATCTAAATGAAACTTTTTTGTAATTAAAAACTAAGGCATGGTAGAGTGTGTAAAGTTTTATTTATTAAATAAAAATATTTTATAAACATTATTATTAAAATACATTAGCGTTCTGCACTTCTCTTACACGTAAACTATAAGTGTGCCCATCCTCCTCCGTCAGCGCAATTTTGCTAAAAGTGTTCCTAAAGTTTTTGCTTCACGTATTTATATATAGATAACTAAGAGTAAGAGAGCTAAAAGTAAGAGCACATTTCATGACGCATTTTACACCCTCATGGCGCGCGACAGTGTCGCGGCTCTGGCGACACCGGGCAGGCAACTTGTAGAATCGTGCGGACGCCAATCAATCGCATTCGCGGTTAGTCGCTCCCGCTTGCTCTGCCGTCGCTTAACAGGACGGATTGAAGAATATAAGTACGAGAACTTGACAAGCGTCTTGCTACCGGCCGCCTGGCGTTTATCACCCGTCAAGTTTGCGGGCAATAATCGCGGGTGACCGCGGCGACTGCGGCGCCTGTGTGACCGCACAAATCACCGGTCTTGTGAGTTTAGAAATAAAAACGCAGTTGCGAGACCGCGGCGAGCGCGGGTGAAAACTGCTCTGTGTTCTTAGCCTTAGGCAACTAATATGATGAAAAATATAAATGGAACCAAAAAAATATTTCGTCCGATCCGAAAACTGAGGGTTTAATTCTTAATCTTAGGTTATGACGCAACTCTACATCCCGGCTTGAAGCTATATTGAAAAATGGTACTTACTGTCAACCACGCACTCTAAAATGAGAGAAAAACAGTCACGAAAAACTCGAAACATTTAAGTAACAATAATTGATAAGATGAACTAATAATTAGAAAAAACATATCAAAGAGACCGCGTACCGGCAAACGTAATGTAGGACGTCCTGTGACTAGATGGAGTGACAACATACGCAAAGCTGTGGGCAGAAAGTGGGAAAGGTTAGCCGAAGATCGAGGCCAGTGGCGTGCCGTGGGAGAGGCCGCCGTCCAACAGTGGACTGCAATAGGCTGATGATGATTTTTTTTTTTTTTATACCACGATGGTGGCAAAAAAGCATACGGCCCACCTGATGGTGCGTGGTTACCGATGATGATGATGATATCAAATAATTTAATCATTTATTAATAAACAGTAACTACGACGATACATAATGATTAATGATCACATTAGATTATTTTTTAATTTACAAAATATAGGTTATATTTTGTAATAGTTATTTACAAAATATAGGTTATATTGTGTAGTAATTTTTTTAAATTAGTTAATAATAAATTGATTCTTAGGTAAGAACAAACAAATCCCAACGAACGTGACTTGTAACACTCAGCGCAGAAGCCATTCCAGGGCCTGGAGTTGCAGCCCCCCTGGAGCCTCATGAGGGCTGCAACTCCAGGCCCCGTAAGGCTTAAAGGTGCTGATAAACTTAAGCAATCACATGTAATGAGTATCCATGCGAATGTTACATACAGAAAAATAAACGAGAGCATTCTAGCGAGCATTGCTTCGAGTTTTTTGCCGAGCCAAGCTTCGGTCATAGTTCCGCGTCCCTGCTCCCCGTCACTAGAATGCTCGTGAAAATGTTCATAGCTATGTTTGGCTCTATGCTTGGCTCGGCTCGTTGTTCAGTTCGACAAATATAAAAACGGCGAATGCTCGATGTTCTGTTACAAATGAATGCTCAAGTCTATCAGCACCTTAAGGGCCTTAAAATCATTTTTCTACGCATAAAAGGGCAATGTCTCCAAGGTCAATATGTTATTGCTATTGTACTGTCCCAAAAAAGAGTTGGTTACGAAAATTTGTTGATTATAACATCGGGATGTCGTTGCATTCTTATCGATATTGCCACATGACTGTGTATATTGTCCATTGACAAACAAAATTATCTTAAGCCTTTGACCTTACGATGAATATGAGAATGGGCTGATCTTTATATTATATATAGACACACATGGTACAGTGTAAAGTACTACGGTCTCATCGTAACACGTTTGTAAAGCTATTGACAAAGTCAACACATAATAGAAGTGCTAAGTTTCATCGCCTGATTATATATCTTCACCGCAAGAACCAAGGTACACATTCAAACTTGTTATACTCTAAAGATTTGGCATATTTGTGCAATATTCCTGAGCAACTTAGAAAGGTTCATAGTGCTTATATTTCCTATGTCAGGGATGGTGAACTAATGGCATGCGTGCCATTATTGGCATGTAACACAATATATTGGACACGTTTTTTGTTGTAAATAATGACTTTATAGTTGGTAATATTTTTTCCAATTATCACAAAGTCAAGATTATTTGTTGACACGTCTTAGACCTCATTAAACATTTTTTTAGAAAATTGACACGTATATAAAAGGTTGGCTTACCCTGTCCTATGTTAACATTTATCGTCTTTTCTAGTCATTTATTCTCTACATAGAGTTTAGCTACGCATAATTCGATGCGCTATTTCACAAGACTGCGTACTTAGGGGTAATACTATTAACATTTATGTCGTTGTGTCTGTTTGTAGAGGACTCGAAGTGCCCGATATTTCAGCTCTATACGACCCAGTGGAAATTATGTAAGAACAAAGTACACAACTATACGTCGTTTTGAGCGTTTTCAAAGTTAATTTAAGTGATTGTGTTCGTTAAATGCGTTGAGCATCAGCAGCAATTCTATTCCAATATCTAGTCAAATCTTTGAGTCCAATTTCATTGACCAGCGCCGTCGCAACCAAATGGAGCTTTCACGACCAGGGAGGGAGCTCTAATATTAACCACGAGAAAGTTACAGCTTAGCTTACGCGCTGGTTGTGAGTTTCAGATGACTGTGAGTAGGCGAAGAGGGACATATGTGCATAGCAATTATACTAATGGATATTTATTAATAAATAAAAAAAATTGATGGCGTAACCTATAGGCGTTGGAAGACATGAAAATACTCTGACTACTTTTTCCCTCTACTAAACAACAATTAAAGTCAGCTACCGCCCGCTTGACAATATAAACGAGATATATTTAAAAGTTCATTCACCTCCATCTCGCACCATTAGACATCAACCATAATGACGTAATAATAGAACTGCCACCATAACGATTAAAGGATTCAGGTGATTGAAACCGAGCGCTAGACGGAAAGAGAGAGCCATGAATCCTGATGAGTTCTTTCTTGCTTTTATTTTCTTGCAAAAGAAATTCCATTGACAAATTGGAAAGATCCTACGAATTTATAATATTAATAACCTCGAATAGTATGGTTACACTACTGATCTTTAAGAGCGTATGTGATGATGATACGGCAGAATGTTTACAAGTTCTTAACTTTAGTCTACACTCACACATATATTCATAAGTACGTCTTCATACTCATCAACAATCATACTACATGTTCGCATTGCAAGCTTGTAAACTATGTATATTTGCAATTCTTTTACGCAAAAACTGCTGAATAAATTTGAATTAAATTTGGCACAAATCTAGATTATTCATGTTATTCCAGATTATAATCTGGAATAACATGAATACTTTTACATATTATTTTCGACTTTAAGGAAAATGAATTATACATGCAAAAGCCACATGTTTTAGGCAAAAACTACTATTTGGATAAAATTCGTTATTGCCTATGGATTATTTAAGTTGGATAAAACCAAGGGGCGCAGCTAGTTACGTATTATATAAACACGATAGTGCTGGTCACACAACACTCCTTTTCATTACACATATTAACATTAAGACGCAATAATTAGCACGGTGTCAATATCTATCATTGTGTCTTTGATGCAGCCACATCTGGCCTCTTTCTGTGAGGAGTCTATCAAGGCAATATACTATTAGTATTCCGATTCGTCCAGTGGTTTGGGCTGTGTGTGTGAGTGTGATAGATCACTGTGTCAGTCAGTAACCTTTGAGTTTTATATATCTAATTATATAAATTAGAATTTTGTATTTAATCATTTTGACACACATTGAGTTAAATCTTTTACATAAGTTACATTTAACTCGATGCATTTAATATATATTAATCCTATTATTAATATTATAAATGCGAAAGTTTGTATGTTTGTTTGTTTGTTTGTTTGTTACTCCTTGAAGCAAAAACTGCTAAACGGAATTTCATGAAATTTGGCACACACATAGAGGGTAACTTGGATCCTGGATTAGGATAGTTTTTATCCCGAAAAAATGTTCCTATGGGATGCCATGGGATGATTTTCCACGATATCGAAATTTACGCGAGTGAAACCGCGGGGCGCAGCTAGTAAACTATAATGACAGACGAGAACAGTGAGTTGTTAGTGTACGTTAGTAACATTGATCCAATGGTTTTTTTAATTCAATGATCAAACGATAATAATTAATTACTTTTTTTGTGATATAGGGGGCAAACGAGCAGGTGTTTAGTGACTACCGCCGCCCATAGACATCCGCAAAACTAGGTGTCTTGCAGACGCGTTGCCGGCCTTTGAGAAAGAGGAATGCTCCTTTCTTGAAGATCATCATCAGATATCTTAAACATTGTTGCAATAGCAAGAAATTGTGTCTCATAATTATCCGTAATATAGTGAGATTTCATTGATCGGACTTTGGCGTCTTTGTAACAAACTTAGAACGTCACTTAACGACTTCAACACGTTCGTTTATAGAAAATTGGCACAAGTGTCTGGGACTGAGCTGATGACGATCATCAGCATCACCGACCCGCTACTCGTGCTGGATTCGTCTGGTGCTTTTTTCTTATAGTATAGGAGGCAAACGATCAGTCGGAGCCATTTTCATAACTACCGACGCTAATAGACATAAAAAGGATATATAGATGCCTTCTCGCCCCTCCGCCCTCCATGGGCCACCGGCTACTTACACACCGCACGAAGCGCGATAGTAAAGCTGTTACTTTACACCGGTCCAGTAAGCGAATTTTATGCATATAAAGATTAATTATAATCTAACAAAGAAAAATATTAAAAAAATACTTCACACAATGCTATTAAAATTTAACGAAACATAAATAAACATGACTCGTCAATAATTCTTGCGGACCATATTTGTACGTCGGTTATAAAATATTTACGTCCTTCACCCAAGAGGACAATCAACCGATGTATGTCACCGTAACTTTGTAAAAACCGTTAGCTTATAAAATAACTCGCAAAATTAAACTGAAACTGTCGAAAAATTGTGAACTGTACAAGCCATTTACAATTCGGCGCATTATTTTTGTTAGTTTATAATCTGTCCTGAGCAAACCGTGAAATTGTGAACTGGCCTCAAACATGCAAGCGATCGACGTGCTGATTGGTCTAATGACGTGTGGCGCGCACTGATTGGTCTAATGCCGTATGGCGCGCGCTCCCTCTGGATTTAGCTCTCATTCATTAGGCTGGTTAATATATTATAATAAGTGTTCTGAGTATAAATAAAAAAAGAGCTAACCACAAAGCGCAAAGGCATAGGCTGGAGCTCTGCTGCGCTCCGTCATCTCTATGCAACAGCACAAACTGTTGCTAAACCGAGTAATCAGGGATGGTTCATAATTTTACGGGTGATAAAAATCAGTCAGATTATGACCTCAGGTTCACGGTTTGCTCAGGAGAGATTATAAACTAACCAAAAATAATGCGTTAAATTGTGAATGGTTTGTACAGTTAACAATTTCTCGACAGTTTATAATCTTGCTAGTTTTATTGTAAATTAACGGTGTTTACAATCTTACAGTGACATATCATACAAGGCAGCGTGCTACATTCATTATATAGTATTGTTCTGATAACACCTACTAACAATTGAAACCACAATCACCGTACAAAGACCATAATAAACTGCCTCAACGACCACAATTGCATTACGATATTTAAGCGTGTAGCGTAGTATTAGGTACATTGTTTTTAATGATGTTTATTGCTTTGTATAATGTCTAATGAAGCCTCGTGTTCTAGAGGTCAACCACAGACGTGAAGTCCCGGGTTCGAATCCCGGACCGGAGTCATAACACATCGGGAAGTTGGCGGCGTTATACCGCCGTGTCTCAGAGAGCACGTTAATCGGTCGTTAAAGTTGAAATTCATATGACATAAACTGCGTTCCGCTTCGCTGCCCTTCGCCGCTCTTTTGGTGTGAGTTGACCCTAAGACATCCTCTTTAGATGGTTCAAGTTCGACAAATTCGGCTGGGACGACATTAATAATAGAGCCCGCTAGATTGGAGAGTAGATAGTAGATATCTCTACAATTATGGAGTATCTGCTAGACTGGAGAGTAGATAGTAGATATCTCTACAATTATGGAGTATCTGCTAGACTGGAGAGTAGACAGTAGATATCTCTACAATTATGGAGTATCTGCTAGACTGGAGAGTAGACAGTAGATATCTCTACAATTATGGAGTATCTGCTAGACCGGAGAGTAGATAGTAGATATCTCTACAATTATGGAGTATCTGCTAGACTGGAGGGTAGACAGTAGATATCTCTACAATTATGGAGTATCTGCTAGACTGGAGAGTAGATAGTAGATATCTCTACAATTATGGAGTATCTGCTAGACTGGCGAGTAGACAGTAGATATCTCTACAATTATGGAGTATCTGCTAGACTGGAGAGTAGATAGTAGATATCTCTACAATTATGGAGTATCTGCTAGACTGGCGAGTAGATAGTAGATATCTCTACAATTATGGAGTATCTGCTAGACTGGCGAGTAGATAGTAGATATCTCTACAATTATGGAGTATCTGCTAGACTGGAGAGTAGATAGTAGATATCTCTACAATTATGGAGTATCTGCTTTCCCGTTTCATGTGGATTGGTAGAGTCTGATATCCAGTTCGGGAACGGGATGGAAAAGAATCAAACAGATAATATAACATCAAACAAATTTTGTGTATACCACGCATCGTCTCCAATTTATATAGACCTATTACATGTTTGTATTACGACCTACTTACTAAATTATCCATTAAGACTAGTAAATAGCCTTAAATATTAAATCTTTATCGATTCACAATAGTTGACGACCACCTGCATGAAATCCCACAAAATTAAGAGACACACACGTTTGTGAACACACATTATTCAAACAACAATTATTATGGATTGTGTACATAATATAATTGTTGTTTGACTAATATTTTTATCATCATTAATTAATTTAATATTCTTATAGATTAAATATCATAAAATACAATTTTTACTTTGTATTTATATTTTAAAATTTGCGCCAGCTTAGGAGCATCTCCTCTAAGCCATCTGAAATTCTAGATTATAGAGTCTCTATCTAGTCATTTATTTTTACACTCATAAAGTTTGAACTAAGCAATAGTGTATTAAAAAACATGATATGATGAAATAAACACCTACCTATTTATCTATCTAAGAATATCTATCTTTATTTAATATTATTAATTAAAGTTTATTTGTTACGTTTTGATCGCTAAAACTACTCAACCGATCATCATGAAATTTTCTACATATATTCTTAGAGATACATATTAGAAAGGACATGGGATACTTTATTTAAAAAAAATCTGGCTTTATTTAAAAAAAGCCGCAGGTAAAAGCTATAAGTAAATAATATAATATGACATACGACAAAATCAAAACAAGGAAAAAACTTAGGTAAACATTCATTTAGATTATAGAATTAATTTTAGAATATAAAATCAAGAAATTTTAATATTTATTTAGTTTTATGTCTGTTTGGAAATAAAAAACTCAAAATGAGAGTACATTTGAGCGTGTGGAACTTGTCTTGAGTGCACGGCCACTTCGCCGGTAAACATTCCCGTACGAGCCCTACGCAGGGCGGGCGGGGTGTAATAGTAAACAACTGAAAACTGACAGTGTGGTGCCTGCCATTGAACACAACACACGTTTTCCACGATATTTCCTCATTTCCACGCACGCGGACGATATTATAAGTAATTTTACCAACCGTAAACACGGTACGTCGGTGTTTTTTTTTTGCAAATTGCAGTTGGCGAAGGATTTTTTGTTGGCCAAGTGTTGTTAAGGTTGGATTGACACAAGCGCGTATGTACAGGTATGTTCTTTTTTGTGTTGCTTTAATTGAAAACTTGTTCGATAGCAGACTGTGCTGTTTTGTTTTCGATTATTTATCACAGCAAACCTTATCTTTTTACAAAACGATTTCGATAAGTCTGCAAACTATATATTTAAATATCAACTTAATAATACTATTCTACTAATCATGGACTTTTATTGTGAGTGGCCATTCATTTTTTTGTTACAGTCGTAATTATTATAATTTTGTTTCATTAAGAACTATTTAATATGCAATTTAAATTACTAAAATTGTAACTAAGATTAATATGTTAAAAATACTAATAAAATATCCAAATAATAGAGATATTTTTGAGATATTTATTATTCATATATACATTATCTTCTTACATTTGTGTAGAGTAATAATAATTAATCTTCCTAATGTTGAATTTTATGTGAAATAATTTAATATTATGAATAATAAGAATCATGATACTAATGACCTTAATAGTAGCAATAAGTATTACAAATATTATCATTGGCAAAGGTTTCTGGCATTTTTATACCTTGAACAAAGTATGTTTTCCAATTGCATATTAAAGGCGTGTTTTAATAGAGATTTTGTGTTGATGATGATGTTGATGATGTTTTGTTAGTGACTCTACCCTTGCTGCATCGCCGCCTCGGGGTATTACGACCGAGGGAGCAAGTTTCACTCGCTCACAAATTAATTGAATGAAATGATGAAGCCTTGATATCTATCTACTACACGTATTTCACAAACCGCACCAATTCGCTTACACGAGACCGGCGTAAAGTGACAGCTGTGCTGTTGCGCTTCGTGCGGTGTGTAAGTAGTCGGTGGCCCATGGAGGTGGGAGGAGAAAGGAGGACAGCGCATCTGTATAGCCGCTATGCGGATGTCTATGGACGTCGGTAGTCATGAAAATGGTTTGCCTCCATAAAAAAATAACTTTTTTAAGTGAAAACTTCTTTAGCTGAGTTACTCAGGAAAAAATAGCATGAGTTCACATCAGCGAACATGATATACGTAACAGCAACGTGGAGCTACGCTAACTGTTCCTGTGCTACACGTTTTGAGATATTTTTAAGTTTTCACTTTAATCATCGGGCCTGTCTTTTGTGAGCTACAGGTAATGCCCCGGTCGTGCCGGCCCAGTGCTGCAATGGCACTACCTACTTTTAAAATGATATTTGCATTAAGCTATTAAACAAAACATTTTTTTTTATGTAACGGTATGTTTTTGGTGGGGGGATTTGGTTTTTTTTATGGTATAACGGGTAAACGAGCAGTCGGAGCCATTTTAACGTCTACCGACTCCCATACAGATCCATATAGAGTCTATACGGATGCGTTGCCCTCCTTTCCGACCTCCATGGGCCACCGGCTACTTACACACCGCACGAAAAGCGACAGACCAACTGTCACTCTACGCCGGTATCTTGTAAGCGAGAGGTACCTCCCCGGTCGGGGCGGCCCAATTCGGCTGCATGCAAGCATGCAGTGTGGCACCACCTCTTACAAAAGGCCCGGAGATCAGTCGTCTTTACATTAATTGAAGGAGACCTGAGTCCCGCAGTGAAACTATAAAGGTTAATGACGATGATGATGACGTATTTATAGTAGGAGGTGTGGCTGCCGCTGCAGCCACCGGAGAGTGGGCTTGCCAACGTCCCGCTTCTGAGACCCGTATCGATACGTCCCGCTTGGGGTGTGTGCGGGACCCTAATTGTCCCACTTTTCCACGATCAAATGATAGGCCACGCAAAAATCACGCGAAAAATAGTCATTTAGAAAGTATCTAATGTAAAATGTTGGTCCACGCCGGGCGCTTAAAAAATGGTTAGTCTACCTCGCGTCCTAAAAAAAAATCTCATGCACGCTTTCCCACACTCACAGGTATCGAATGTCAGTTGGATCCCGCTGTTTTACCCTTGTCGCGCATTTGAAATAATTATTTCCTGCAAAGTCGTAATTTCAAGTTGACAAGCCTACCGGGAGGCACCTCTCGCTTACACGATGCCGGCGTAGAGTGGCTGCTGGGCTGTCACGTTTCGATTCTCCGGTGGCCCATGAAGGGCGAGTAGGTTATGTGGATGTCTATAGGCGTCGGTAGTCCTGTATGGACGCGGCAGCTCGTTTGCCCCCCTTTTCTATAAAAACACATAATTCGCTACAGGTTCAAAGGCTGATTTCAATGATGTAGATTTCAATCTAATATGACATCACTCGAAACCATTTACAATATTACGTTGTGCCCTTGGTCTTGTGCCCGTTACCACATAAATTATATTACCTACGTGTTTCCACGTTGTCGCGAATTGGGCCAGCAGATATATATGCCAGGGGTAGGTATAGCTTTAAGTGCCTTCTAGGGGCAAAGAAGCAACCGGAGTGTTTGATGTCTAACGACGAGTTTGAGTTATCGCCGTGCGCCGGCCCAATTCGCATGCATTGCAGCATGACTTAAAAAGGACACCTGCCATTGGAGGAGAAAGGGGAGATGTATGGACATCGCGAGTGAGAGAGATGGTAATAACGAAATGCCTGTGATCTGTGCATACCCCCTTATAGCTTAACTGGTTATAAACAAAATAAACCAAAAAAATAAAACACACACGCACACACACTTTACGTTAAACCATAATACCTTCAGCAAAGGAAGAAAGATTTATTCAAAAAAAATTAAGCATTAATATTGGACGAATTTATAACAGGCACTTAAATAATTAAATTAAATTATTTTTAAATATTTCGATTGGCTGTCGAATTCGTATTGAAATGGTTATTTTTTTACTCAAGATGTATGAATATACATATTATAAGTTAAAATTCAAATAAATTATTTTAAACTTTCACTATTTGTATTCATATTTTAATACTGTAAACGGGACTTAAGAGTCGAGGTAAATACTTCGTTTAAAATAGTACGCGACTAAGTCTCGTTTACACTATACAAATTTAAATGTTTTTTTTTTTTAATAATCGGTCAGGTCTTTGTTCTTAAACAGTTACAGCTATTGAGCAATGATTCTGTCTTTCCTTCTGTTGTTACAGTTCGTCGAAATCTTCGTATGATGTTA
>LUGF01044947.1:47381-57891 GCA_001625245.1 Calycopis cecrops
AGCGCCCTGCAGCTTTATCCGCATAACCAACCATAAATACACAGATGTTTATCTTTGTATTTATATGTATTTATATAATAAAAATCATAATATACAATATTTCTTAAATTTATAAAATATATTTCCGTTGTCTACTACCCCTAATACAAGTCCTTACGGTACTTAGCACGGGGCAAGGCCAACGCAGTGTAATAAGTCCATATATATTTATTAAAAAAAAAAACAATAAAAAAAAAACATTTATTTATTTTACATTTATTTATAAGACCAACTGGGTGTAGGCTAGGTGTATTTTCTTTCACACACTCTCCATCGTTTCGTAATCTTGTACGTACAGGTAAGTTTAGATTGAAAATTGATTATAATCTTAGATCATATTATAATATTACTACGCTACGCGAACGAAGTCGCAGCCACCAGCTAGTTGAAGATAAAGTTGATTAATAAACATTTATCAACAGCAAAATATTGTTTGTGTTACGGAAATATGTATTTTTTATAAATATATAAACATAGATGTTAAAAACAAACATATTATCTATCATCTTCGGATTTTTGATATCTATATTTAGTACTTAATAAAATAATATGATACCTATATAATGTAATAATCTTATAAAGTTGAAAGATTTTTTATTTCCTTATATCGAGTAGATTTACTGTACTTTAAACCGAACTAACTAACTAACTCTTCTGGCTCAGTGACCAGAAGTGAGTCTTGGCCTCCGAAACCAGAGTTCTCCACCTAGCGCGATCTTGCGTAATTTCCCGCCAATTGGTGGCTTGGATCACGGGCAAGTTTGCTTCCACCATGTCACTCCATCGTGCATCGGTACCTGGGACGACCCACTGGTCTACGTCTAAACCGAACTACTACTATCAAAACTACTCGACTAATTTTAACCATTATTTCACTAATAGGAAGCTGCATTATCAGGAAGGAATTTATTATGGTTGACCAATTTTTATTTTTGACGCTCATCGAAGTGGGTACGGGCTAGTGATGAAAAAGAACATAGTAGTTAATTATTTTAATTGCATTACTTGATGGCTGTGCTAACTAGTTACAAAATATACTTAAAATATTTAAATAAAATAAAATAAAAGAAATAAATAAATTATTTAACCAAGAACATGCTTTGTCAGTTATGAGTTATTACCCTATCCCCTTCAAGGCCTGGTCAACCTGAGCTCTTAGAAATATCACAAGGAGCAGCAGAAAATGATACGAGTACCCAAATGCAACAATCAGTACATAAGCTTTGATTATATAATGTCTATATAAGTTACTCTGTGGCAACAATGCAATAGCACTACCTACTTCTGTTTGAAGTATGTTGTTATGTATGTTTTTATTAAAACCAGAAGTTTTAGAGGATAGCACTAAAATAGGAACTAAATACCGATCACGTCTAGTTATTTTATAAAAATAAAACAATATGTTACCAACAATAATTAAAGTACGAAAATGTTATATAAATATATTAAAACTAGCTGCGCCCCGCGGCTTCGCCCGCGTAAATTTCGATATCGTGAAAAATCATTCCATGGCATCCCTCAGGAACATTTTTTCGGGATAAAAGCTATCCTATGTTACTTCTAATACCTCCAAGAACATGTGTACAAAATTTCATGATGATCGGTTGAGCAGTTTTCGCGTGAAAGGGTAACAAACAAACTTACATTCGCATTTATAATATTAGTATGATATAATTACCTACTTATATATCGTTTAAAATATGTAATAAATAATGATCGGTGACACAAAGTTATTTTTGGCCATGAAAATTGATGGTCAACGATGTCTTGTCATATAGTTCATATATAAACAAAAATAAGCAGAATTATTATATTTACACGTAATT
Organism: Calycopis cecrops; assembly: GCA_001625245.1. Taxonomy (NCBI): domain Eukaryota; kingdom Metazoa; phylum Arthropoda; class Insecta; order Lepidoptera; family Lycaenidae; genus Calycopis; species Calycopis cecrops. Next base: position 49,247 of record LUGF01044947.1, read on the forward strand.
CACGTACCATATAAGAAGCTCTAAGGCCACATCCAATGCCAGTACATAGCAGATGCGCGGGAGAACAACACGTTCATATTAACCATAGATAAAAAAATAAAATGGCGTCTTTCGTTTTTAAAATTAGTGCTGTATTATTAGTTATTGGTGTATGTGCCGCTCAGTCAGGTCAGTATTTTTTATATATTTATTAAAATAATGATTAAGTATTAGATACCGTAAATTTTATTTAGAATATAAAAAATAAAGGATGGGTTTTCCAAATTATTTTATTAAAATAGAGTTGTGTTAGGTAAAATATTTGACCAGTGTTTAAAAATAAAATAAGGACATAATCTTAACGCTAAGCAGTTTTGAATTTTTATTTGGTAATAATAAGTAAGTGCTTACATACTTAGGTACTTACTTATTATTACCAAACAATAAATCACAAAACTCTGAGCAACGCCATAGTAAGAGGTAAGAAGAAATAGTGCTTTAAAAGGCGTTTTTAAATATTATTGTAGGGATTTCTAAACTTAATGTTTTGTTCTATCATTCGTCAATGATCTGCAATAGTTCTGGGAAATGAGGAAAACGGTTCTTACAACATGTAGCTATACTGCAGATGGGCGGGAGTTGGCTAGTTGTCAAACTACCGTCGGAATTTATGAAGCTACCCTGACTCTGTCTAGTTAACGGCTATAACAATTAGTTGTCTAGTTGATAGATAAAGGTCTATGACTTCTTGTGCTTGTCGTTCTTAATACACCAAAAGTGAAATACTAAAAGACAGCGTACCGATGAAGATGTAGTCTATATCGAGCCTTACCTAAGTTTTCATTTTGTGGAACTAGTAGAGAACCACTTAATGCTAAACCCTATTCATGCGAAAAACCAAGGCTTCCCCGTTCACCCCTGTTAAAATCTGAAAAATTCGAAAAGAGAGAAAGCTGAAGATAATTCTAACTGTTATTTTATAGGTTCATAAATATCAGTTACGTATAATTTTACAAGTTTTAACTTCTATGCGAGTCCAAAACACCGATATTATCTATAATTCTTTTTATTTTTAGCTTTGTCTCCCGAATACAAAAACAGCATTATTTCATTGTAACCATAGGCATTAGTGCCACTTTTCATACCCACGTCTCCTTTCTAATTATCTTCCCCTTTTTAATTCTTTAGAGGGGAAATTCTTCTTGGGCTTTAAAATCCTTCATGGGTTATTTTTAAATTATATTAGAGAAATATACTTATGAAAATTTTCAAAATCAGTTGAGCAAAAACAAATTCTGAAATTAGCGTTTTAATATGTACTTAGATTAAGAGAGATTAAGAGATCTAGAAAATCTCGCATAAGGTACTTCCTTATTTATGGAAAAGTAAACTATAATATATTAACCCCGCGATCTTTGGAACTAACACAACAAACCTCCGATGTACCATGACAATACTTACACAATCTATAATGATAGGCATATATTATAAACATTGTAAAAGGGCATAAACTTTCTACACGTCGATTAAAATAATTATATCTTCTATTAATGACCTCTGTTTATAGGCATATTACACTTTGTTACTATATTTTCGTACGCAACTGTTACATAATTTTATCGTAATATTTTTTCTTTTCCGTGCCCTAATGTCCATTACCGTACTATTTATTGGATAAATAACAGTTGTTGTAGTGATGAATTCCTACAGCAACTATATTAAAAGTTGGTTAAGTTGTTGATCACCTAACGGTACCAATGTAGTGCCAAAAGGGTTCGCCTTCGCCTTCGAAGAGTTTGAAATCGTTTATCACTTACGGTACTTTATTTTTAAAATTTATCCATAACAGACAGATGAGCTGTTCTGAATTGTGGCCAAAAAAGGCTCCGAATGTGGATAACATTATACTTGCTATAAAAATACTCCATAATGTTACAAACGCAATTACAGAGATGATCAGATTACACATTTTTTTTCTTGTAATTAGTTGCTGATTGACTTGACAATTAAACAACAAAAATCTTAATCACAATGGCACAGCCGATTGCATTTTAATTGTTTAATGAACAGACAAGACATGACAATCGGTGGATCATAAATAATTACCCTTTAGTCATTAATGATTAAAACTTTTCTTATTATTGTGAATAGTTCACTAATATTGAACACAATTGATTCATTGTTATTCTTATATATCGGCAAAGCGATCAAATTTGCTAGACCAACGCTCTACCTAGAGGGCTTAAAGCCCTTCTCTAGCTAGAGCGTAATTTTGAGACACGTAATGTATGTATAAGTGATGTCGCGTATACAGAATGCAGTATACAGAAAATACATTTTACGGCTCTCAATATCTACGTCAGCATATTGTTTAACACCGGAAGTGAGTCGATTATTATAGTATTAGTTCATTATCCTCGTATCCAAGTGATTTTTCCTAGTCGCGAACCTGTAAGTCGCCTTAGCTGTAGCCATGTTTTTTATTTTATCTAGGGGGCAGGGTGATTTCAGACGTTCACTGTTAGCTGCAACACCAGATGTTGCAGTTGCGTTGCCGACATTTAAGATGAGAATATTCTTCTTTTCTTAAAGAAAATTTTCTTATAGATCCCTAAGTCATAAGGTCGTATAATGTCAAGTTCCAAGTACCGAGATTTATCAGATACCAATTTATCCGAGATATACAGATTACAATTTTGAAATATATCAAAAATACTTTTCACCTAGGAAAATATAAATTATTCCCATGGAATAGAACTTGTGAACGGTTACGGTTACATCCCGAAAGTGTAGCATTCTTGTGAGAGAAGTTTCATGATTTGATCAATGTTTCGGAAAACAAAAAAATTAGAACCGCAAGTTTCTAATTTTTTGTTGTTCTTCTATTCTTTGGATTCGGTCGCGCCGGCCTATTCGATTTCGTGGAACTATTTTTTACTGAATTGGTCCTAAAAAATATCCCTACGACATAAAAACCATTATCGTCACTAGTAACAGGTATTTATAAAACAAAGTAAATAAGTCCTTAGTCTTGTATCCTTGTAACGTCACTAGTAAGAAATATTTAATATAAAACAAAGTAAATACGTCGTATCCTTGTAAGGATCAAGTTCAGCTTCAAATGTTAATCTGGACCGGTCGCGGACAGGTCCGAGCACGGACCGGCGCCACATCTCATCAGCGTCACTATTATAAATAGGCAGAACTTCAGAACAACATTTACAACATTCTTGTTCTTGCTTATCAACACAGCTTTTTTATAGCATACCCGTGGCCGTTGGATATCGAAAATAACATTCTCCCGGATAGAGTAGTTCGTGCGTGAAAGAATTACATTTTCGGTCTAGTGTATCCGAAAATTACCAAACAAACAATGTCAGAAACTTTATAATTAGAATAGGAGAAGGCTAGTTTCTAAAGAGATGGCCACCGTAATCGAAATTCGACAAGAACGATATCATTATATAGTATATTTTAGCAAGGGGTCAAAAAAGTATAAGGGGCGATTTTTCAATCCTCAGATAAAAGATAACCCTAGGAATAAACTATTTCTGTTTCATTTTTTATTTCGAGATTAAGTGCGATGAGTATAATTTATTCTTAGGGTTAATTTTTATTTGACGACGCCCTTAGTCTTCTTATGACCGACGCCCATATAATAGACGAATAACTAACAACTATGTGAACGTATATGTACTTAATATAACATTTATTGTTAGTAGATATATTCCCCCCATTCCCTCTTCCTTCTCCTATAATAATAAAAATATTTTCTTTACTCTCTACTACTAAACTTACTCTACATAATTATAAAGGTTTTGGATGATTTCGATGACAACACCGTGACATGCATCAGAAATAAATCGCAGAATTATCTCATAAATATCAGAAATATATCTTTCTTTATATCTCTATGTATTCATGTGTTATTATATATTTATAGTCTATATATATTTATATATTAACCTCAAATAAAATAATTATTTTATGTAAAAATTATTTTACGTAAAGTACATATCTGTGCAAAATTTTATTTACATAGGCTTAGAGGTTTCGAAGGTCTGATATATTTTTATTAAGTTTAATATATCCTTCAAAATTACGAGGCAGAATTATGCCTTCTGACCCTGTTGCCAACAGCTCCGGGGCCATTTCATCCTCCTAATTCGGCTGAGGACTTCCGTGATACTTTAGTGGGTGGGGTTCTCGCACGAGGGTGTTCAGAATCCTCACATTAGTCGGTAACCCATCCAGGGTGTGCTGATGTGGCAGAACTGCTTTACTCACACAACAATAACAAGAAAAAAGACAAAAAAAGATTTACGCCTTCTGGATTAGAAGACGTAATAAACTAAACGAAGATACGAAGCATATTTCCATGCATTATAATAATTATAAACTATGACACAAGATGGCAATGAACACAATGTTATGAATGTTAAATGTGTACACACTGGCGATGCGGAAATAATCTCAGGCGACATATTTTGTAGCTTACACGCAGGATGAATATTTAAGATGCAGAAAAACTCGCTTTGACGCATCAATGTCATGAGATCACTACACCCCTGGGATTTTTATAGAATAATGGCAAAAATGTGCAGCAAATAAATATAGGTAAATATAAATATAAATATCTGTGGACTTTACACACCACGTTAGCCTACCCCGTGCTAAGTACCGTAAGGACTTGTGTTACGGGTAGGTACTAGACAACGGAATATATTTAATTTTTTTTTTTGTTCAGCCTATGTTGTCCCACTGCTGGGCAAAGGCCTCCCCCAAACTTCGCCAACCATCCCGGTCTTTTGACTTCTCCCACCAGCTTTTGTCGAAGGCATCGAGGTCGTCCCGCCAACGTTTCCTCGGCCGTCCTCTGCGTCTCGCTCCGTCCGGGGCCCACTGAGATGTTATGTGGGCCCACTTCTCGGCGTTCATCCTCGACAGAATATGATTTATAAATTAGAAATACATGTAATATACAGATAAACATCCATGACCAAGGCGGGATTCGAACCCGCGATCCCTGGCGCAACATGCTCAGCTTATCCGAGCCCTGTACCACTGCGCCAGCCTGGTCGTCAGTCGTTATGATGGTACTGGTACTTCCCTCCTCTTCTCCGCTGGAAACTCACAAACCCCGTATAGTTGTCACCATGTGAGTAAGAGGTACCTCCCCTGTCGCGAAGACCTAATTTGGTTGCAGACGTACCATGAAACGACCTCTTAATATTATTAAACAAACAAATAATTCTTCTAATACGCTTCAGACGATAACAAGCATATGACTAAGAAAACCACCAGACTGGCCAAATGATAACCAGTATTTTGTATTCTTATAAAATAAATACGAGCTTTTAGAGCATAATCGAAGTCATAATAAGTAGAAACATACCTAGATGAAGTAAAATTGCCAACTATCGAAATTCACAAACAACAAAGGCAAACTAAATATGATATGGATCAGCTATTATTTGGCGGGAGAAGAATGAAGAAAACTTAATTGGTTTATAAAATTGTTTAAAGGTATTCTAATTTTAAACATCTATCTATTTCCATAGTTAAGAGAGGAATCCTACTAATATTATAAATGCGAAAGTTTGTATATTTGTTTGTTACTCCTTCACGCAAAAACTGCTGCACCGATTTTCATGAAATTTGGCACACACATACCTTGGATTAACGCAGGATAGCTTTATCCCGAAAAAATTTTTCTATGGGATGCCATGGAATGATTTTCTATTTTCTACGGGATCGAAATTTACGCGGGTGAAACCGCGGGGCGCAGCGAGTGGTTAATACATGGTGAGAACATTGGCATGCTATCATTATTCATTAATCATATAATGTCAATGTCCTTCGATCTAAAGATTGTATCATAATTCTTAATTAAAATACTAGTTTAATGTTTTTACTACTTGTTAATTAGCTCCTAATTAAGTTACAAATTATACCGTAAACTCTTTGTTGTAGTCAAGAAATAACGCATGTAAAAGAATTAAGTCAATTTGTCCGTCAAGGGTTTTCCTTATGAAAAACATTTCGTTGAACATAGATGATTTATCTCAATCTATTTCGCGGAAACGTTGTTATTATAGCACGATTTATTACTAAATGAGTTATCTATTATATCACGGATTTAGAAGTACCGGTATTGTGTTTGCTATTTTAATTTTATATATAGAATCTTGTATTTTAGACGCATTCTTCATATTATTTCATCGGAAGTTACAGTTCTTTTTAAAATGGCCGATCCAATATATTCAGGCTATGTGAAAACCTAGTAATAGTATGTTTAAACAAGGGTCTGAAATATAAAATCTGTTATATATTTTGAAACCTGTAGCTGTCCATTGTTGAACGTAGGCTTCTCCAGTCCCCATAGAAGGCCGTCACCTCGCTAGAATGGAGAAAAAGTAATTTGAAATCTCTTGAATTCGTAAACGTTAGCCAAATGTTTTAATAAGTTAGCCGTCTAGAAGACTTCTAGAAGGCTGACACTCCTAGACACTAATGTTGAAACTTAAATTCCATCAGTACTTTTCACCTGTTTTTAGAAAAGTCAACCCGTTCAACCGCAATCTGAGTCCTGATCGAGATTGAATGCCAAAACAGAAGCCCATCGTAGTGCATATTTCTCAGATTAGTAACGTGTGAGAAATGTAAGTTACGTAGTTCGGCCGAGTCATAACTACGGACAAAGGCCATTGCCAGCAGCCGGATCTACGGACTTGCCTTGACATGTCGGACAACACTGTTATATGTGTACTGCGCTAAATGCTTCTCATTATACAAGATTATGTGTAATGTGCCTTGAAATCTCAATACAAGTCCAGACACACTCGATGACTGATCAATGCACAGCCAAAAATATCAGCTTGATCAATTCTGTTGGCAAATACGTAGACTCTATTTTATTACGATTGAGGAAATTTTATGTTTTACACCATCCACATGTTTAGAAGTATAGCCTATTTATAACAGTGATGTGTATTGTGCAGTGGTCAGAAACCTATCTAATAAGTACATTAGGTACAACAAAGCTATCTATTCTGATCGGAGCACAGCAAAGTGAGGAATTTTGAGTGAAAAATGAAAATGTTTTTATCCACAATAGAATTGTACAAATCACTTTTTGAACGTCAAAAATTATAACTACCACCGGTGCAACCCTAGCTCAGGCCTGAGAAGAACCTCAGCGGGCCTCATGAAAAAGTATCTATAAATATAAAAATACAAATACATTATCATATTATAGGTATAAGATATATAATCAAATTACTACTTTTAATTATTCTACAAAATCAGCCTGAGAGGAGGGTACTATTCCAAAAGTGTAATGTCTGACATATAATCTGCTACCTTATAATATCCCTTACCACACAAACGTTCTTTAACATTTTTTTTAATTGTTAATGGAAAGTTTTTAGACACATTCTGAGAATCTATTGTAGAGCCGTATACATTGTCCTCTAAATTTTTATTCATTACAAGCGGCCGCCCGCAACTTACCGTGAATCCTCTTTTTACCGCAGTCGGTTAGTCTATAGCCTTCCTCGCTAAACAGACTAACTAATACTGAAAGAATTTTTCAAATCGGACCAGTAGTTCCAGAGATTAACGCGTTCAAACAAACAAACTTTTCAGCTTTATATTATTAGTATAGATTATTATTTCAGCTGATATCGATGATAAATATCTGTACCAGCTATTACCGAAACATGAGCACAATTCTAACTTTGAACCTTTATTTTATTCCAGGTGACAAACCAGTAACGGAACTATGTCTCGGCTGCCTCTGCCAGGCCGTTTCCGGCTGCAACGTGGGAATGAAGTGCGAGGGAGAAACCTGCGGGCTGTTCAAGATCACCTGGGCGTACTGGGCTGATGCAGGCAAGCCTACACTGGCCGGCGAACCTCCCGAGTCACCTCAGGGTGAGTGCATGTTACATTTTTAATTTAATAATATTAAGAAGAAAGCTGCGCTTCTAATGTATTGAAATTTGAAGGAAGGCGAGGCAGAGAAATAATTGTCCTATCTAAAAGGAGTCCTATATTAAGAGTGGCAGAAACTTAGAATGAATAACAAAACTGAAAAGACAAGAGCTTCACTCTTAAATTTATAAATGACTAGCTGCGCCCCGCGGTTTCACCCGCGTAAATTTCGGTCCCGTGGAAAATAGAAAATCAGCCCATGGCATCCCATAGGAACATATTTGGGGACAAAAATTATCCTATGTGTTAATCCAAGTTTCTGTGCATATAAGTATAATCATCTATATGTGTGCCAAATTTCATAAAAATAGGTTCAGCAGTTTTTGCGTAAAGGAGTAACAAACAAACTTACAAACTTTCGCATTTATAATATTAGTAGGATGATAGATATCTTACCTTCCCTCATTGACGCGAACTTCAAAAATTATTAAATTAGCAAAATGTTTTTGTCCGTAAATAAAATAAGTATTTACATAACAAGTTTATATTATGGTGTCGCGCAGTAAATACTGCTATTGGCTAAAAGTAAACATATCACTAAAATTGGGCGCTACAATGCAATGCCACAGAAATGGATTCTAGGTTCCTGTACCCATAAGGATAAAAGTGGAACCATGTTACTAGACCCCGTCTGACCGGCTTTATTTATATTCAATACTTTTATGTATTTA
>LUGF01044947.1:59011-74621 GCA_001625245.1 Calycopis cecrops
ATATTACTAAAATTGGGCGTTACAATTTCACAGAAATGGATTCTAGGCCTCTAGGGTCCTGTGCCCATAAGGGTTAAAATGGAACCCTATTACTAAGTCCCCGTCTGACCGGCTTTATTTATATTCAACACTTTTCTATGTATTTATTTGTGACTTGAATTACACTGACATGTAATGTTTTTCATTTCAGCCTATCCAAACTGCACCAACGATCCTTACTGTGCTGCTCAAGCTGTCCAGAACTACATGTCCAAGTTCGGCCAGGTAAGGGGTTCTTTGAGATATTTATTAGATGCTAAATCACGACCTATAACTTATAAGTGCCAAAAAGATTATATCTCGTTGACTTTCTGGTCATACAGCTCAATTGCGGAACATTTAATATTCCTCAGGACGTTAATAATGCTTTAAACCTCTTATGTTATATATTCTACTAGCTACGCCCCGCGGTTTCACCCGCGTAATTTTCGTATCCGTGGAAAATTGAAAATTATCCCATGGCATCCCATAGGAACATTTTTTCGGGATAAAAACTATCATATGTGTTAATCCAAGCTCTCTCTCTCTCTACTCTCTATGTGTGTGCCTAATTTCATGAAAATCGGTTCAGCAGTTTTTGCGTTAAGGAGTAACAAACAAACATACAAACTTTCGCATTTATAATATAAGTAGGATAGTAGGATAGACAGGGGATATCTATACATCTCCTTTGCTCTTTAGGCTCTCACTAGTACTTTACTGCATGCAGCCAACAATATCTTATATACAAATGATTCTAGTCACGCTAATTGTGTCGATACTCTTCCGAAACGGTTTCACCGTTTTTTTAATACATTCTGTAGCCGCCTTACGAGAATGGTATTGGATAACAGATACATCGCAATATCTCCACTGAATGAAAACTTATGCGGGGGAGACCACGACTCACAGCTAGTATTGAATGAAACGGAACTAAACAATGTGTCACAAAGTGGATTGGCAGGCTCTGCAGTCGAGACGTTGGCGTCTGTGAATTATCACACCGACATTGACATTAGCATAACGATGACATCACGGCTAACATTCTGTGATCATAGACAATGAGCGATTTATGTTGCTCAATTTTCCTTAACGATTAATCTGGCATAATAATAGGATCTGACCTGATCGATGAAGGAGTAAAAACGCGGCTTAGAGTCAGCCCCGTAAAGAGGCGGCAAGGAAGCTCACTTTTTAAGGTAGCCAACTTTTTGAGCGTTTTGGTGATGCTGACACCCGTAGATCTCTACTCAATACATGCCATGTGTTGCCCTCCTGATCGCCTCTACTTCAATGTACCACTGATAACTTACAAACCGCGCGATATACAATACCTATACCCTGGTCCGGACGCCAAATTCGGCAAAAAATTGTTGACTTTACTTTACAAAAGACTAGATTTGCTGTCATTTTGATTCTATGCGCCAATTATAAAGAAGCATAATATATGGAATATAAATTGTTACTAAACTGAAAGACTGCTTTGTACACCTCGTAGATGTGGACTGAAGTGCGCGTGGGTGGGTGAACAAATCGGTTGTGTGTATAAACTTCCGTATAGCCACAATCAACTGGACTATCAAAAAAACGGAGAATAGCCTTGGAAATAAACGTGCATCTGTTCATGCATTTGCACTACAAAATATGTGGTTTCAAATATCAAGACATGACTTGTTTTTTGATTAGTCAGTGGCGGCAAAACCGTCGTTCTTGAAACGAGCGATACTGATCGCCCGTCGATTAGTAGCTTAATATTTCCTTGACGATAAATCTAGTGTTACATTACATTATGTCTACATGTATATCTAATAACAAGATCAGCTCATTTAGTATATAAAAAATAACCTTATGAAACTTAATATTTAAACGAATACAATATTATTGCCTAATTATAATTTATAAACAACAAACACTAGGAAATTAATCAAATTCCTCGAGTGAGGAATAAAAAAAAATAAAAAAACTTTATCTATCTATCTATATAATCGAAAATAAAGTTTTACCTATCTATCTAATAAAAATTGAGACGGGGACTAAATATTTCGTAGCGACACCAATAAAAGTTGAATTAAAAACTTAGACTAGAGATAAGTACCGGTGGAGAGAGCGAATGATCAGCGACCCCTTCGCTGATCATTCGCTCTCTCCACCGGTATATCCTCTTCGACAACTGGCTACTTAATAAGGAACTAAATTAAATAAATAAATAATAATAAATAAAAATTCTTATTTTGTACCAAAATAACAATAAAAAGGATAACTTAATGCTAGTGACTGATGCACAAAAATTGCGGTATTACCGCTGGTAGCGGTCTCTTCCAGACAACCACTACTTGGTAGAGAGAGATAAAAATTAATCTATGAGTAAAGAGATTTTTTCTGTAGGCGACACTCAGATATTATTAAATAAATGTTTAAACAAAATTGATAAAAACGAATAACATTAAATTAAACCACATATTTAGGGCATAATTTCCAGGCTACACAACAAAAATCAGATCAAAAGAAGCAACAGTTTAGCCACAGGAATATTTTTTAAGTTTTTTCTTACTAGTACAAGCTGTACTGCAGCTGACATGTATCAGCTGCGGTACAGCTTGTACTAGTAAGAAAAAACTATAGCCGGCCGGAGTTATTCAACCTGTGCTCGTTGTAGCCGCCCGGTTTAACGCATAATTACATTTTTTCGCTATTTAACTTATTTCTTTAATAAAAGTATTGTCGTATACTTGTGGTAATCTTTTTTTTAATATTTAATGCCTGAACAAATCAACCTTGTATATTATCTTCAATTCTAATTATTAACGCGTTACTATCCATTGCTTAATTGCTGTCATTGCTTAATCGTAGATAGAGCAGATTTCTCACACATGATACCACTTTAAAATGAAGACTACCATTCTGATGCGTGAAGAGGGATCCGTCCCGGGAGGAGGAGCTACTTATTAGTATCTTTAGGCGTCGGTGGTTACGGACCAATAAAGCATAATTAAATATAATTTAAAATATACTTAACCTGAAAGAGGTTAGTTATGAGGTTCGGTATGAATTGAAGTGGTGCTGTAAAGATGAGAAAGGGCATGCTCCGTTGCTTCAAAAGTGTAGAAAAAATGGCGAATGGAAGATTAACAAAAAAGATCTAGTACAATGCTAATGTACTTTTTATTTGGACTCAATGCTAATGATCTAGGTAACGGGAAAGCCCAAGACTGATCTACCTTAAATCAGATTGAGCAGGTAGGTACTTGAAGGTGGTATCAAGAGTCTTCGCAACCGGTTTTTGTATAAGGACACTTATTCGGCTTTCCCTCGTGTGTAGGTGTAGTGTTTTGAGTAACGATCGTGTATTTATTTGACGAAAATTTACCAAAGTTGTTTTAATATTTAAAGAGAAATCGTTATAAGTGGCACTTTGGTCTCTATTCTATGATCTATCTGCCTATATGCCAAACATTCAATTAAATTGGATATTTTTTAACGATGCAAATTTTAGAATATTTATCGAACTCTTATGAAAATTGATACATCTGTCACTTTACGTATTGAATGTAAATAAACTTTGTCTTTTACACTAAGTGATTTGGACGAATAGATTAAAAGTTATTATCACGATAAGATTGACTTAAACGGAATATCTAAAGCGCCTAAAATGCGCGCGACAAATTCGATTCTCAAAGCGATTTATTGTTTCATACAATACGCATATATTTAATATAATATATATTTGAGTATAATATTAGATTATGTATAATAATAACAACACCATTTTTGAAGCCCGAAATCCACGCGAGCGAAGCCGCGGGCGGAAGCTAGTTAGATTATAAAGAGGAAATATTTGTATGTATGTATGCAACGAATAGGCTCTGAAGCTACTAGACCGATTTAAAAAAATCGTTCACCATTTGAATGCTACATTATCACCGAATAATACAGGCTAATTTTTACCGCGGGAAAATGCTTCATTTCCAGAGGAAAACGGGTAAACTTCAAAACGGCTAAACCGATTGGGTTGAAATTTTAAATGGGTATTTGGATGGTTTCACAGACAGGAATGTAGAATCTTCTTCATTTATATATTATATAAATGAATGTATATCTATGTCCTTTTTAGAACCGTAAAGTAGCATTTGAGAACGTGATGATCTTTAGTAGAGTTGTTCTGCATGCGCCCGCGAAAGTTTCTGAGTGTGTTTTTACAACTAATTTTCGCCAGATGTCGCCACCGTCGTTCTAAAAAATTTTTTGCTTATATTTCTGTGATATTTCATACTGATTTATCTGTTGGTAGCGTAGCAACGCGCGCTAGGTACAGCTAGTATAATATATACTTTAGTTCTGAAATATTTATTTTAATTTCCAGGACTGCAACGGCGATGGGCAGATCAACTGCTACGATTTCATGGCCATCCACAAGCTGGGTCCATACGCCTGCTCCGCTGACCTGCCCTTCCAGTACGTCACCAGGTTCAACCAGTGCGTTGCGACCGTGGTACAACAGCAGCAGGGATAAATAAAAAAACCGACTGTAATAACTTAGGTGGCGAATCAGTAAATTACCCGATAAAAAAAAGAAATGTTCCATTTTTGAATTCTATTCCAGACTTAAATTTTAAGCAACCGTAAAATAGTGTTTTCGATAAAGAAATATTGTTCTAATTGTTACTTTTCAAGCATGTTTCTGGTAGAGCTTCTCTTTGAAGTCGGTTGAAAATTCGACGTTACATAAAAGCCATTTCCAATATTTAAGTTATGTGCAAAGACTCAATACGTACTTATTTGTAAATAAATAATATTATTTTTTAAAGTCGTTGTGTTCTGTTTTACTTAATATCAAAGCGAACCTATCGTAGGGCTTAATTAAACTACAGGAACCGGTTTCCTTTCGGCAATTTTGTCGAAGTCTGTTTTCGGTCTGAAGGAGGGTATTTCTCGAGCACATAATAATTGCGTATGTAAACATTATATTTAGGGGTACGTAAATTTCGTTATTACGAAATAGATGCGATAAAAGCTAAATCTGCATTTTATTTGCGATAAAAGCGAAATTTGAAAATTAAATACTTTCGCCTTTTTACGTTACGTGCTTTCAAATGCTGATCAGACGCGATAACAATTATTACGTATATTGGTCGGTCAAGAAACTCTTGTGGATGTAATGCGAGTTTTAGCTGCATCAAAATCTTACTACCCTGGATTTGCAAAAGCAGCTGTTCAATGTCTCAATTGCCATGTCAATAGTGTTGATGCCGAGAGGTGATTTAGTATCAACATTGTCGTAACTGATCGCAGGCAAACAATGAAAGATGAAAATGTAGAAATTACAACAATGCTAGCCTTTAATTGAATTTTTAACACTGTATTTTTTTTTGCGAAATAAATGCGAAATTTTCTATTTTGAGTTTTTTTAAATGCGAAATCACGATTTTTTATTTGCGAAATTTACGTACCCCTAATTATATTGCTTGTTATAACCTGAACATCTTAACGGATTTTATTAATTACTGTGTTACCAGATTTAAGATGGTGAAATATAGTCATACTGGTTCTAAAAGTACCCACCGATTCGGAATAAGGCCTCAGAAAATTATAACCTTATAAAAAATAGCAAAGCTCTAAACATAGGCATTACTAATGTATTCCATACTACTATTTCTTTAATGTAGTTACATTTTACGTCACCAGTCGTTGAACATTATTTATGCACATTAATTACTTGTTGACACATCCAAATCAATAGTTGAAACACACGGCCAAGTCACATTAAATCTAACTATGCAAAATACTAGGTGGCAAAGCAACATCTATTAAACCTTCCTTGGTCTTCCATTAATAACCCAAAATCAAAAATGAAAGCTATAAACTGCATTTCATTTTGTACCGTCTTTGAAGATATTCAAGGTTTATGTGAAGTCCACCCAGACGTTCTCGGCGAAGCGAACCTTATCATTCATTCTCTACGGAGATGAGAGCGAATGTTGTTTTGAAACAAAACTTTGTTTTAAAAATGTTGTTGCAAGATGTACAATGCAATCCTGGTGTGTTGTGAATTTAGGTTAGTTCTGTTTTTATTTATTTGGCGTTTCGCGTCCAGGTCTTCTAGCCGTTTCTCCACAAAGTTGCTCACGCCTCTATACACAGAATTACACCATTCCGACCTGCGTTGTACGCGTACTTCCCATCATAGACACGAGATTTTTGTTGCAATAATAAGGGCGCTATGTAAAATATGGCATAATAAATACGCTACCGTAGCGTAGTACTGCACTCCAAGCTGAGGCTTTACTTGTTTCAGTTCGGAATATAAAACAAACTTGGCAAGCCTAGAGTTTACTTGTTTCAGTTCGGAATATAAAACAAACTTGGCAAGCCTAGAGTCCCAGAGCCTCCTCATACGCACAATATGACAGCACCATCTGGGTCCTTTTATGAGCATATAGATACAACTCAGCTTCGTTCTTTGCAATACTTCAGAATTTGAAACATTATGTTGCCAGTTGACATGGAGAATTGAACGCAAACATTGTACATGGTATTTATTGATCTCTGATGTCGCTATTGTAGATGCACCATATCTCAGTGGTATAAAGCAGTCGGTTGGATAATTTATACAAGATTTTTTTTTAAATACCAGCAAGCTCTCAGATATGGATAGCTAGCATATTTTACAAGAATTGCCTAGGCGTTCGGAGAACAGCCACGTATTCCCAGTTTCAACACCTATTACTCGAACATATTTAGGAAGATTAGGGAGCCTATCGGTGCCCGCCAAATTCTTCTTTTCAGTCAACTTACATCGCGAAGAAACTCTATACGGCTACCCACTCTTGCGCAACTGTACTAAGAATATCATAAGAGTATTCTGTCCATCGATCTAGTACTTCACTGCGATCCGTCAGTAAATTTTTTTTTTTTTTATGGTATAGGAGGGTAAACGAGCAGTCGGAGCCATTTTCATGACTACCGACGCCCACAAACATCCGCATAGAGGCTATACAGATGCGCTGCCCTCCTTTCTCCTCCCACCTCTATGGGCCACCGGCTACTTACACACCGCACGAAACGCGACAGCACAGCTGTCACTTCACGCCGGTCTCGTGTAAGCGAGAGGTACCTCCCCGGTCGTGCCGGCCCAATTCGACTGCATGCAAGCATGCAGTGTGGCACTACCTCTACGTTCGTACGTTAATACGTTCTGCCAGGCGTGTATATATGCGACGTTCATAGAACGGGTTCCGAAAACGGATCTACACCACTAGAAAAAGGCTTCACTTTGATTGACATCAGCAAGAGCAGCTCCAAAGATTTCACAATACATCTTCAGATTTTAAGTCCCGGACTTGAAGTTTGAGGTCTCGGTAAGCTATTCCGCATTGAGTCGTATTTGAAGAGGCATCTGATACCATTCGCCTGAAATTACTAACGTGTGCCATTGTGTCAGAGTCATGATCGTCGAACCGGTCTAAGCTCCTTTTATCTGGTTTTCCAAGTACCCGTTCTGCTGCATGGTAAAGTGATTGTGCTAAATAGGACCAATGTTCATCGTAGAAGTTTCTTCGATATCGATCACTATCGTACGAAGCACAAGCATTTAAATGTTCTTGCAGTTAGTTGCCTTTAAATTATTTAGTTTTACGAAGGCAAGTTTTGCTGGGATTTTATGATTACTTCTACAGCGTTTTATGATTACTTCTACAGGATGGTCTATAGTAAGGGTGAACTTTAGATCTTCCTAAGATTTAAAACTAAAAATTAGGATTCCTGGAACCTGAAAACATGTAGACATGAAGAAGACTTGATTTTTGAAAAGTCAAAAGAGTTCAAAATACAAAAACTTCCCAAGTTAAGGGCTATATTTCACTGGGTCGCCATGGCACCGCAACCAGTCACCGGCTGCCAGAAAATGTACGTGTGGTTGCGCAACCAAACGGACACCAGGTGAGTAACTCTCTATAGAGCTGTATACATTTTTCTGGCAGCTGGCGACTGGTTGCGCCGTCATGGCGACATAGTGAAATAGAGCTCTAAAAGTATAGCCCCTAGAGACAACCGATATTTTATAAAATATGACCTCGAAGATTTGAAATCGTTTCGTATTTTTAGGGTTCCGTATCTCAAAGAGAAAAAACGGAACCCTTATAGGATCGCTTTGTTGTCCGTCTGTACGTCTGTCAAGACCTTTTTCTCTAAAACGCTTGAAGGGATTATGCTGAAATCTTTGTCAAATACGGAGGTCAGTTACGTCTTGATGCCTTGAAAAAATCACACTTCTAAGTTAACGCAATAAAAAGTTATAGCCATTTATGCACAAATTTTGTATGAAAACGCACTTTTTCGAAAACCTATAGGGTACTTCCCGTTGAGCTACAATTCTGAAATTTGGCAAGAAGTAAGACCTTACAGTATACATATAAGAATAAATCTAAAAATTGGTAAATACAATTTATATCACTGGAAAAATCATTACCAACTTATGCATGTAGTTCGTTTCATACTAAATGTATGCAAGTTTGTCGCAAGGAAGTGTAATTTTCTCAACGTCTATTACTTTTGCTCATACCTCCCGTTCCTACGGAACCCTCGGTGTGCGAGTCTGACTCGCACTTGGCCGGTTATTCTAGTATAATAGGGCTAACAATATATTATGCCTATAAACATAAAAATCCGCACAGTTGTAATGAAAAAATAGAGTTGAAGCTTAGGCTACATAAAAAGTGAAGTGGGTGATTTTTCACCCACTTCAGTTTTTATGTAGCCTAAGCTGATCAAATATGAAGGGTTTTTTTCTAAACAAAGCTTCCATGAAGTTCTAAGAATGTGTTCGCGGATGTCCGTTAACGTTTGACGTTCATTGTAGCAGCCACTCACTAGATGCAAATCAGTTTGAAGTGTAGGTAAGGGACGTCGACTCGTGAGTTCTTGTATGCCTACGTTATATTTATTTTTACATATTTCCTTTAAGACCTTTATCTTTTGGAATGGATAGCTATTAGACCGACGGTTTCTTAATAATGACGTCTGTATCGTCATGAAAGCATATTAATGCTAATATTATTCAATATATATATTTGTTTGTACGATATAGGCTCCAAAGCTACCCGTACCCAAACATTTCAACCAATCTTTCTCTAATAGAAATCAATAGTATCAGGAGGTACTTAACGTAGGCTATATTTCAACCGACTTCATACTATAATTAAACAATTTTTATTTTTGACACCGGTCGACTAGCAAATTATAAAGCCAAGTTGCTGTCCTTTCCGGTATAGTAATCGTTATAAAAGTCCGTTTGATTGAATGAAGCAATGCAACGCTTTCGCTCGACCATCAGCAATACGGATGTCAATAGTCTTCGTTTGTCACCAAACAGCGCCGATTGCTCGTTTGCCATGAGTCTAGTCTAAAAAAGTCTTGACTCATGATAAAATCATATTTTCTATTACTACAGTACGGAAAAAAGTAATTAGCATGTCAACAATTGTAATTGAATATCCCATCAGAGCAATCAATGTGATAGCAATGCCAAGTTCATTACATATAACTAGTAATAAATGGATTGAGATTGATCCTACTATACGTGGTTGTGAGTTTGTTTGTTACGTTTTCACGCCAAAGCTGATGATGATGATGTCGTCCTAGCCGATTTCGGCTACGGCGGCCGTCTATATAGACATGCCATCTGCGCAGGACATATTGTAGCGCACAAGTGTGCGCGCAGACACAAGTGCACTCTCTATTCCCTCATTCTCTTATTCCGATGGGACGGCAATCCGAGACGATCGGTGAGAAATCATGCGCAGGACCGACGGCTTTACGTGCTCTCCGAGGCACGGGAAAGCTACTTAACTGATCGTCATGAAACTTTGTACACATAAATCTAGAGGAATACCTCTTCTAATAAGAAATGACATAGATTACTACCTACCTATTTATGAAAATAAAATAAAATAAAGTATTTATTGAAGGGCTTCAACGCGAGTGAAGCCGCGGGGAAACGCTAGTTATAAGATAATCTTTACTAAAATTAAAAAGAGGTCAAGTTCAACTGTCCTTGGTGATAGTGGTAATCTAAGGAAATACTGGTGCTATCAAGAAAATCCAAGCTAGAAAATTAGGAGTGACTTATGCTATGTTTGATTGTGATGGAACAAATTTTTAACTTGGCTAAACGCAACCGTGCGTCTAGATATATCTAATCGTGTAAAAAATGTAAAATCACTGTTTTTAATGGTACGTGAATAGACACGCCCCAGACCCAAAATAATAATGGATCTACATATCTGTTTAGCATTGAATAATTCTTAGAAGATCAACAACAACAACAACAACTCATCATCACGCCACTTCCCCAAAGGGGAAGACAGAGAGCACCGAGTGCCACATAGCAAGGAACCATAAAACCAAGATTTTTCTGTTCCGTGAACCCTTCCACAGGTGCTTTTGCTGCCGCTTTAGGCTTTAGACTATAAAACAGAAAGTACATTTAATATCTATATTTCATTTAATGCCTCTCGCTTTTATCAACCTTGTATGACTAAGATTCGTAACATTGAAACAGAACAGGAACGAGAAACTTATTATATATCCCAAACAGATTATCAATGTTCCTTAGAGTTAAATAAATCTAAATAGATGCCATTCTCTTCAATTATTACTTGTTAATATGTCATGACATAGATGCAAAGTAGTTAGTTTCCAACAAGCGATAATTAAAATAATCAGAATTTATTAGATATAGAATAACGGATATGGAACAAAACAAAGATGCAAATTATTATAGAGCAGGCATTATATAACTATGCGCGATGTTAAGAGTCATTAGTGTTAAAACACTTTTACAACCACAAGTTTGAGGATCAAAAAACGTGTTAAATTTTCTTTGAATGTGTGTTGCAAAAAATAGAGGTTGCGTGCAAAAAACTAGTGAATCTTACGTCATCCCATTATAAACAACAATTACTTCTTGTGATTGTTCAATGTATTTGTGACTTCGATCGTAGATCTATCTGTTAACGGTACTATGTATTTCGATAAAGTTATGTAACAAATATATAATAGTTTAATATTTAGTGTAAGTGGCTAAGGTGGAAGATATGCGATTTTCAGAATGTCCCTCAAAGCGTTGACTGCGGTGTTTATTTTTGCATTCATATTTAGAATAACAAGCGGTAAGTAAAGTTTTGATTTCTACAATGTTTTGGATATTTACATTGTTATATTGTATGAGGAAAATTGTAATTAATTTATATTTGAACGATCTCGGAAATGATTTTAAAATCACATCTAATTTTGTGTGAATTGTTAATATAACTACGTACCTAAGTTTTTTGTCTATCTTTATAACCCATAACTTAATCTAGTTACCTACCTATACGTTTAACTTTTTCTGAAAATAATAGAATTCTCTGTAATTAGTTACTATTCATATTATTTATCCTTTTACGCAGTTTAGATAAATATCTAAGCAGTCTGTAGTTGTTATTCTTTATAGAATAAGGGTAAAGCGCTTCACGATGATTTTCCTTTTTTCCTTCCTTCAAGTTATTTAATACTAGCTTCCGCCCGCCGCTTCGCCCGCGTGGATTTCAGACTTCAAAAATGATTCAAAATTTTAACTTAATATGTTATTCTGATATGAAAGCTATATTACTGTAAAGTTTCATGAAAATCCGTTCAGTAGTTTTTGTGTGAAAGAGTAACAAACATTCTAACAAACTTTATAATTCTTTATAATATTTTATTTAATATGATATGGACATATGACTGACTATGCTGCTGTGCCAAAGAATGGGACTGGCACGACCGGGGAAGTAGACACCTCTTGCTCACATAACACCGCGCCAAAGTGGCAGCTACGCTCTGCTGTTTGTAAGATTCAGATGGTCCATTTTGAGGACATAAAAATCATTATGGATGAAAGGCAGCCTTGGCTCGCTTGCCCCCTTGTATTAGCAAAACCAGGCAAACCAGCATCAGGTGGTGTGACGTTAAAATCAAGAGAATCGTTGAAAAGAAGTCGCGGCGCTTTCGAAATTACTTCTTTTTTTTTGGAGCCTGAACATAATACTATGTTGTGGAAGCAAACGGCGACGAGTATAGTTTTGGGGATGTAAGGTGGAGCCAGTCACTAGGTACTGCCCGCAAACTGGAGAGAGGTGACAATATTAGGGTTAGTTTAAATAAGGGATTGCGGACGAGGTCTTCTTCTGTGTAGCTAATGTGTCCACACTGCAATATCGTGAATGACTGGCTCCTTATCCTGATCCTCTCGATCATGACCTGGCGTCCTTCCCTTCTCGCTCTGATCTATCTATACCAATAGGCTGTATCCTAACCGTTACGGTAATATTATTCAAGGTCGGCAAATCGCTGTTCATATTGGGATTCCTTACCCTTAAGATATCTCTCGGACAGTTCATATTCAGACTGCTGTTCTATGACTTGCACAATGAAACCTAACTCTTTCAAATTTACACCAGGCATCTACATATCGAACCTGAACGAGACGTGTCTCCGGTGCCTCTGCCACGTGGCCGGGTGCGACCTCTCGCACGGCTGCTCGGGGGGCTACTGCGGGCCCTTCTACATCTCCAGGGTGTACTGGGTCGACGCCGGCAAGCCGACGCTGCCTGACGATAGCCCGGAGAGACAAGAAGGTATAGATCATAATGAAAATTTTGTTGTTTTATATGGTCCTATAGGTTGTAATTATGATTGTGTTTTGCTTTAAAAGAAAAGTAATTTAATGACTTTATCGCGTATAGATATTTTAAAATCCACCGGAATAACAAAATATTTAAATAAACAGCATTACAAAAGCTCGGCAATTGAGTTGCCCCTACCTATTGACCCCTGCGAGGGTACCTTCGGCAGCTATAATTGGGGGATCCCGGATCTACAAGCAACAGGATCCTTTCAGCTACAGGCTGGCCTCTGCGAAATGGCCAGACTTCTCCTCACAGTCAGTCTCCTGAACAATTCCCACTACGTCGTCAGAACCGTGCAATGGGGTCAGGTTCCTATCCTAACCCCTGGCCTCCAATACTCCAAAGGAGAACGCCACGGATTTTTAAACAAATTATTTTAACGCCAGTCAACCTGTTCCACGCCGCCATCTGCTGGTTAAGAGGTACGCTTGCAGGACCTCCCAGCTGAGCCGCTCTCTGTCCGGCCTCTCCCACATGGCCTGTCCGGTGTGGGTAACCCTGTCCGACATAGCCTTGGGCACGCAACTCGCAAGCCCCCCACCACGACAAGGTGGCAGCATCTTCGGGGGGAGCCAAACCCTGCCATCACATATTAGCAAATCATTTTTTTTTCTTTTGCTATTTTAAGTAGCAAGATTTATTGTTGACTGCAACTCCTGCAATCTCAAACCAAATAAAGAGTATTTTTTTATTTGATCTGAGACTGCAGTATTATGTTGCATTGTAAATTGTAATCCACTGGTTCTCCACTGCGTAACTACACGATTGGGGGATCAACGTCCCCTGTGACCCGCCGTCAGTCACAACGTATATATAATATTTAATAGACCAACAATAAATTCGATGTACTGATATAGTTCGACTATCTTACGGCTTATTATTGGCAAATTTACTTTTTTAATGGTCCAAAACAATTTCCATACCTCAAGCTACATGTAAAGTAGTCCGGGCCGGCACGACCGGGGAAGAAACCTTTCTCATGTAACACCGGAATAAAGTGGCGGTCACACAAATAAATACAAGGGGAAAATGTGCAGACTACCTAAGCCTCGACGCCCATACCCATCTGCATAATTGCTATGCAGCCGTGTTGCGCTTCCTCCCTCCTCCCAATAGGCCACCGGAAGCCTAAAGCTATCTCTTACTATAATAAAGCAAGCGACCATCGATTTATTATTACTTTCTTATATATAACGTTGATGATATCGATCTGTTGTGATGTTCATTTCAGCGTACGAAGATTGCGCCAGAGATTACTATTGTTCCTTGAAAATAGTCGAGAGCTACATGTCCAGATATGGAAAGGTACCAAATACAAAATAGATTTACTGTAAAAATGTATTACATTATATCATTCACTAGCTGTGCCCCGCGGTTTCAACCGCGAAATCCATATAAACTTGAACACCCTATTTCACCCCCTTAGTCCGCTAAGAAAAGATTTTTAGAAATTCAACCCGAATTTCTAATTTCTAAATTTCAGCTTGATTCGTCCAGTGGTTTGGGCTGTGCGTTGATAGATGGCTAAGTCACATTTGAATTTTATATATATAGATTATTAAGAATATAATAAATATATCTATTTCTCAAATAGTCAACTCCATCTCAAATTCGCCAGTTAAAGAACACCAGAATATGAGGTAGAACGCTATTTCATTAATTGAGATAGAGTGCACGCCTGTCTATGGTAATATGAAAAGTGTTACAGACACAGGCCCTTTCCTCTTCCAAATTAAAATTATTATAATAACTAGTTGATCCGTGTCCACTTCGTTGAGCGACAGAAATAAAAATGTTTCAATAGCAGTAAAATATTTCCTTATAACTAGCTCTCTATGAGTGAAAGAATTGTTAAAATCGGTCCAGTAGTTTGTAGTCTATTCGATAGTATATTAGAAACAAAAGAATCTTTTATCTTTATACATAGTATAGATATAGGTAGATGACCAACAAAGCCAAGTTACGATTACATTTAGTAAGAACCATTTAGTAAGAGGTAGTGCCACGTCGCCATAGTCTATATGCCGATGTCTATGGGCGTCGGTAGTCATGAAAATGACTACAACTGCTCGTTTACCCCCTATACCATAAAAAAAAAAAAACATTTTCAACTGAAAGGTGGTACACACAAACTACAGTAGAAGTATGAAAATAAAAAACCTGCTTCTCGTCATATTTTCTGGTAAAGTAAACATCTGAAACATCGGAAAAATACATTATGAATGATTACATAAATTATGATTATCATAATTCAAAACAAAGCGTTTTATTGTGTGCCTATTTACTAATTTACCTCTGAGATTAGTTGACAAAGAGAAATAAATAATTATAATACATTCTTATCTTAATAGTGTCTGTAATTTGTAATTTATGTCTTTATTTTAATAAAGACTATTCCTTGTTTTTATTGTTGATAACTTAAGGCCAAAGTAATCATTAGTAACTAGGTATATATGATGCCACTATTTTTAATCGTACATGTTATAGATATGTCGAAACTTATGCATCCACCTGATGATCAACCTTTTTATGAAATAAAAGAGAAAACGAACAGTCGCATCTTTATGGCCACTATCGACTCTTCTAAATACATGATTAACAGACGTGTCTTCTTCCTTCCCCAAAAAAGACACCGGAAACTCACAGACAACGCACGAAAGCAATTACATGGCTGATACTCTTCGATGACATACCTTTAAATATATTGTCATGACTCGTGACTGTCAAACGAGCAGTCGTGGCCTTTTATTGACTACCAACGCCCATAAATATCCGCCGAGCTGGTGCGTTGCCAGGAAAGGAGTTTCCTCACCGACGGTTCCTCGGCAGGACTGCAACTCGGACGGCGTGACCAACTGCTACGACTACATGCTCATCAACCACCACGG
>LUGF01044947.1:82938-94871 GCA_001625245.1 Calycopis cecrops
CAGACATAGTCGCCCACCAGTGACGGTCCCAGGTTGACCAGAGTTGGTCACCCCCCCCTCCCCCATCACCGAGGGTTTAGTGTGCCCCTCGCGATTATACCCGGGTAATAGATAGATATTTGTAGACCTCGAGAGCTTCCCAGCTCCGAGACGAACCCACACTGCAATTAGGTTCGGTTAAAAAATTTAGATTATTGCACTTTAAAATGCAACTTTTTTATCGACAACTTTGAAAGAATAAAATATTTTTTTTAAATAGTTTTGCAAAATTTTTTCTTTCGAAGCATTAGAGATTAAAGATGAACTAAGTACTAAAAAGGCATTTGCAGGTCTTCTGTCATCTAAATATAAATTTTACTTCATCTTTGTTGTATTATTATATTAAGTATTTGCATATCTCTGGACATTAATAATCCCTTGCTCATGAGTAAACAGAAGACTATTAGAATACTTTTACGTTATTTTATGTTTTTTTATATTATATAGGTCAATTACATGACTACCAACGCTCATAGACAATAAAACAACTCCCCTCCAATGTGCCACTAATCTGGCTAATCTTATGCCGTACTAAACACGGTATTAAAATTAATTTACACTGGTATGGTGTCAACGAGAAGTACATCCTCGGCCTGTCATACCACCGCTAAGTTACTATACTGTCGTGTTTCGTGCGGTATGCGAGTAGCTGGTGGCCCATTGGGGGAAAAGGTGTGAAGAAGGTCAACGACGAACAACGTTACAATTATGCTGCTAATTTGCAATTATTGTCTACGGAAGTCGTTGTTTGACAAAACTCTCGTTTTCCCAATAAATTAATTATT
Source organism: Calycopis cecrops (assembly GCA_001625245.1). NCBI lineage: Eukaryota > Metazoa > Arthropoda > Insecta > Lepidoptera > Lycaenidae > Calycopis > Calycopis cecrops. The sequence continues at coordinate 83,763 of LUGF01044947.1, forward strand.
TAATTTTTTTATATAAATATATTTTTTGATTAATTATTCACATATACGTAGTTTTCTTATTTCTCTTTTGTCATCAAATATTTAAGTTCTAGATCAACTGTGTTTCATTACAAACAAAGATATGTATTGGTATGATATTAATAATTAATTATAATTTAATGTTAGAGAACTCTCCGCCGGACCATTGGCCATATCAAAGGGTTGTAAGTTCTGCTGTGACAGTGTTAGCTGCCAGTATATCAGTTCTCCGAGAACGCCGCGCGGGAAAAGCTGTGTCCCGTTTAAAAATCGCGCGCATTCCAATTTTAAATAAACTGTTAACATGACGACACTTTTGCGTAAAATGTGGAAGAATCATTCGAAACACAAAAGTGAGTTCCTTTTTCATAATATTTTTTTTAATTATTAATTTTCAGTTGAATTTTTTGTTGTATATTTAGGCATACTGAAAAAAGATTAAATTTTACGTCTAGGTATGATAAGTTAACAATTTAGTCTTTTCTTGTAATTTTTTTTTGTAATTTTGTCTTTTGCCTCCCTATTCTATTGCCTATTGAGGTGATAACATAGTTTTGGTTAGGTAGACTCTGAACAGCATAGTAGAACAGATAGGATTAAGATATAATTATTACTAGCTGTGCGTGAGGTATTTACAGTATCCGGTTAAATGTAGAGCATTCTCTTAATACGGAATTCAGGAACGATCGCACCGATTTTGATCTAACATTTGCTGAAGGATAAAGGAGTTACAATAGGGGCTCCATTATATTTCTAACACTAGCAATCTGGCCCCGGCAATTCACAAGAATTTAAAATTATTTACTAGGTGAATCGCTAGTTTATTATGTTATTCATATTATTGTTAGTTGTATCTTATTGACATGACATGACATAGACATGACCATCATCACCATGACATCTATTTAATAGTATAATATGTACTTAATAGTTGTCGGTATAAACTGTGTTATTATAATAAAGTTTAGTAATCGTGTTTATATGATCTCATTACATGATCGACTTATACTGATATTTATTGTCTCACCAATTTGTTTATTTACACCAAAGTTTGATGATTTCAATTATACTATTTGTGTGTGTTTGTTGAGACTAACATAGACAGCGTTTGCTTCGGTGTGTGATGCCCGGGAAAATAAGCCGTATAACAATTTATGAAGTTAAAATTAAATTATTTAGAAATACAAGTACGACCCCGGGAACGCATTTTTCTTTTTTTTTTTAAATTACGGAAAGGAATGACTTGGGATCACTTAGACGGTAATATATTAGTGCCCATAGACATCCGCAAAACTAGGTGTCTTGCAGACGCGTTGCCGACTTTTGTTTCTTACTCATGTCCCTAATGGACGACGATAATAAACATACAAATATCGTGACACGAGACACCTACGAGATCAATGGTTCCCTACCAGTGGTCCGTGGACCACCATTGGTCCGCAATAGCCAAAATATGGTAAGCGATTCATTTTAAATTTAGCTTACGCTGTTGGTTGCTGTGCAGTGAGTGAGAAGAGATAGGTAGTGTTATTATACCTACTCTCAACGCTGTGGTCCCTGCTAACGAGAATTATATAAAAGTGGTCCCTGGCCAAGAATAGGTTGGGAACCCCTGTACTAGATGATTGGCTCACGAGTTGCTGTAGCCATAAAAATAACGTGATAGTTAATCGTAAAAAATAGCCTACATTTTATGCTGTACAGTATCTTTTCGAAATTTCATTAAAATCGGTATCTACAGAAGTTCCGGATATTAAGACAAACTTCGTGACACAAGTTGTTTATATTTAATTAATATTACTAGTAGAGTAATAAATAAATGAAATAAAACACTACCTTCAATGAATTCGATATCATTAATTACCTACTTTCGTTGAACATGACTCGATTAAAGTAATAAATAATCGTCAATTCAATAATTAATGGCTATAATAAAAGTATAAGAATTAATTGCGTAAACAATATCACAAATTGACAATGATATTATTTTATTTACAAATAATAGCAAGATAATATGAATCACTTAGCTACAATTGCGCAGTCATGCCGCGCTAGCTAATACAAAATACAGAATAGGAAAATAATAAAATATGATAATATATAAGATATAATAAATAAACATATAATATAGAATTAAATTAAATTGAAACAAAAAATAATAAACCTGTGTAAAAGAATCTATTTAGTGATAAATATTACTATTTTTGGTAATTTGACGTAATACACATGAGTAAACTTTACTTACCACATGAGTAAGTAAAGGAACAGAGACAAAGCTTCATACAACCGCGTCGATCACATTACACTACTACAAGCAAACGGCGCATGTGTGCGTGTCAACTAGGCGAGTGTCACGTACGAGCGGGCACTAGAAAAAACCGGTTTACTGACGTTCACCCAGTGTACAAACAAAGGGCTCGCACAACGTCGAGTGCGTTCTTATTTATGATTTTTTATTATTATAAGTAAAATAAAATCGAACGACTGTACCAAATTGGTTAATATTTTTTTTGTTTCTGCGTTCGTTATGACAGGGCCATGGTTTATATTATATAGGCAGATATTTGAAAATGGTATAGAAACATTTAAAAACGGATTGAATAATCCTCGAATAATCCTATCTGTTTTTACTAACTAAAGTAGTAACATGAAAGATCCTTCACGTAACAAAGAAGTTACCATGACAACAAAATAAATTATGATAGGACAACGTCTGCAGCTGTCCAGCAGTTTCATTCATAAGAGTGTAAATAATAATTAGAAATAATTTGTATTATAATTATGTACTGAACAATTTGTATGAATAATACTAGAAAACAAAAGGATATTTCATATTTCAATTATCCAAAGGAGTCTACTAGGTAAGTAAAGGAATTCAGATTATAGCTATTAAAAATTTGATATCTTGTTTACGTGGGTCGCACAATCCTATTAGAAGCTACGTAAATATACGAAACCGGCATAAAGTGACAGCTGTGCTGTCGCGTTTCATGCAGTGTGTAAGTAGCCGGTGGCCCTTGGGGGTGGAGGAGGAAGGAATATCTATACATATAATAAAACTGTAGAAGACTTCATTCTGTCTGTGTCTTGTGCGGCTTTCACGCAAACCCTACTAGACGGATTTTAATGAAACTTTTTTGTTATATAGGTAATAGTCCTCGGTAACATTTATTCACATTAATTTATCAATATATAAAATGCTGTAGTCGATATTTCAACTTCAAATACGGCATTATTACATATTGTACGGCAAAATAATGGGTTGACAATTCGGCCACATAACAATACAGTTACCATGACAACATATTTTCCATTGATAACAGCGTATATAAGTATAAAAATAATAAAATAAATAATTGTAGAACCTGTAGAACTTGTGTACGTACTTACAGTTTACAAGGTTCAAGTAGATATCTCTCAAAATGTTTAACTTAATTTTTTTATAGTACAAAACGCCAACGAGCGGTTAGACCATTTTCATGACTACTCCAATTAGAGACGTCGACGACGAGAGATCGTTGCTCTCCTTCCTCCACCCACCTTTATGGGTTACTTACACACCGCATGAAACGCGACAGCACAGCTGTCACTTTACGCCGCGCCGGTCTCGTGTAAGCGAGAGGTAAGTACCTCGTAAATATTTTAAATATAGGAAATGATATTTTGAAACGAATACAAAATTCTAAATTTAATATGCCATGTGATTGCTTTCCAATTGATTACCTAAAACGTCTTTTTGTCAGATTTAGAATTTACCATTCTATCAAAAGGTACAACAAATTATTAAAAAACAAAAATTAAAGACAAAATTCAGAGTAAACAATTTGTAAATATTAAAAGTTAATCTTTTTTATTTTATATAATATTGTATTATCATTATGACATAATGTATAAAAAATAATATGACGTCAAAAGTTTGTTTATTTTATTTTATTTTCTTGTGCCAACCCTACTAAAATCTTATTTTTAGTTAGAAGCTTATTCTCTGTACGTCTCTTTACTTACGTCTCTTTACTCTGTGGTAATACCATCCTCAACGTTTCGTAATATTATTAAAAAACCATAATAACCAAAAAATCGTTTTCTTTAATTTCCCCTAACGTCTGAACTGAAATAAAAGAAGAGTTGCAAGTGTAAATAAGTTTGAGAAATCCTGGTCTATATTAGTCTATTAGATCAGCTACTATTTTTCAGTCGAAACTTATGCTGTGGAACCGGAGAGAAGCCTATAACTTCATCGGATTGTTACAAGAGCTCGCCGGGTCACAGATTAATAAACTGGCCGGGTGACGAGATTAGGTTTATCTTTGGGGTAGAAAAGGGGACCGACCAACCACTCTCTCGCATATGGGAGAGATGCATTCCAATATGACGGTTGTGATAACTAATAACTAATTGAAGGTGGGTGAACCACCTTATTAAAAAAAAAAGAAAAAAAAGAAAATTAACTAATATTATTTTGTCTGGAAGGATCGCGAGGTTCATCCTCTCCCTCTCTCTCTGATGGCAGGGGGTTGCTCGCACGCGGTAGCTAAAGTGGTATCGGTGATAGGTGAGGATCATTGCCAACTAAGTGCAGATACCTTTAACAATGTTATATGTTATATGTACCTATTAATTGTTGTAGCATGTTCATTTTAATAGATCTGGAAATATTAGATAACATTAAATTTTTTAAGATAAAAACTTTATCTTTTTCTTTTTCTTCAAGAAGCGATATGTAACACTAGTAGCGTTTAACGGCTGATCACATCTCGACCCAGTATCCAGGTTTCTCCGTAATTGGCCTTAGAACAAGCTCAGCATCACGGATCCGTCTAGGGCGGAAAAAAGTGGACGCGTCGCTTTTCAAATGCAGTGAGTGCGTCCTCGATTTTCTCTAGTAACAGTAAAAAGGTGCGGTGATGTAGAACTCAACTTTTACTAGAGCCTTCAATTATATTTTCATCATCATAAATGGCTTTAAGCATTAGATGAAACTGGTGAAAATGTCTAACATATTTATTAACCGGCGAAAAACGGATCATCAAGTAGGTACCTAGCGATTGCCGATTTAATATTTTAGTAAAATTAAAAATTGAATTAAGTACATAATTACATTTTAATATACACGAATATTTTTTATATAATATCCCTGGAGGATTAGGAGTGAGAAATTACCTAAAAGTTAAAGTTATTGGCAATTAAAAGAATCTGTGTTTAAATGATCAATGCTAAAACCGCTTGATAAGACCAGATTAATGCGATTGCATATACGATATACAGATATCCGGTATATTTGTTGAGACACATAGTGTGTACACATTTTGTGATATAATATATTATATTGTATATGTGTAAATTGCATTCTTAAATTATAAAACACATATTTACGTTTGTTAGTTAAAAAATAGTTGAAATAATTAATAATAAAAAACTTTTCAATAAAATGTTGTCTTCGAAAAAAATACGTGTTGATAGAGATAAAAATTATCCATAACACCCATTACATGAAAACCCTTACCCTAAATTCCCTGACGACTATACAGAACCCTGTCCTTCAAGTTAAGGGCAATACAAGATTGCTTTACAACTTACAGCTAACCATTAGGTGTGAACCTACGTTGAATATGAACTGGGTGCAGAAAAATGCACTTTCTACTTTCAAACGTCGTTTCCAGTTTATCTGAGCGACACGACGGGTTATAAAAACAATCCCGAGCGGCCGACCACCTTCTGTTTATCTTTTACGACATAATGTTTGTGTCGCATATAAATGTTCTCGAATAGCGGTCCAACACCGGAACACGAAGTTTAGTCGGACTTGTGGTCAGGCCAGGGTCGCGGGGACCCGCTGGATACAAGCTGCTTCTGACAGCGAGCGGTAACGCTGTCTGGGGAAGGCCAGCAGCAAAGACTACTTATTCTATAACTGGAGAACCAGCAGTGAATTTCCTCTACGATGACGATAACATTGAGAACTTTACGCCAGGCTGATTCGAGGTTCGGATTCCCGACAAGACCTCTGCAGCTGCATCACAGCCGAACTGGGAAGCAGAGAGGCTGCTGCTCATGTTTGAAGCGAATTGTTCCCATTATGACGTCTTTGCATAACACTTAATAAAAACCCAAGCTTTGTATAATAGCTAGAGCAGGATTAAGCAGCGCGGTACTTGTAGTAAAATCTATAGGCCAGTAGCAAAGTATAAATATTGTTTGAATCCATAGCAATATGTTATTGAGGGTTTTGGTTACATTGTCGTTCCGATCTAGGTCTCTAGCATTAGCCAACTACTGCGCATCGCTCGAAGGAAGCGGCGCGTACATGACAGTAAAGAACAGAATCGCACATTTGATGTCCCCAATACGAACTTGTGTTATCTCTGCGATGCGACAAACGCGCACTACGGAAAGTAGGCGAATGGATTAATAAAGTTTAATGTTATTATTGTGATCTAATTATAAAATATAGTGAGACGTAGTGTCTTTGTTTCGTAGGACTTTGTTAAGTAGCAACCGAATCAGACCAGTACATAACATGGTTTAGATTTTAAAATAAGACGGTAGCGAAGCTCAGAAAGCCCTAAATTCTCGTTTTCCTCATCAAAATTCAATAAAAGTGACCAAAAGACAAAGAGTGATCGTTTATTCTCCTCTGTAATGAAAAAGAAGTCCTATAATCTGTCCTAATATCTGTTTGTGTCCTGTGTATCTATACTGTGTTACTTGTGCTAAAAACAAGCATTTTAGTTTCTATATGCGAAAACATGTAATCTGTGTCTCGATAATATATTAGTTATCACAATTATTTATATTGAAACTGTATGTTTTCCGATTAAAGGTAAATAAATAAATAATTATATCGTCTACTTCACTTCATTGAGTGGACCACACACTTTACGGAAGAATTATCATAACATTTTTAAATCCGGGCTTTAACATACTTTTTAAGTTAACTAATCTTATTAATATTATAAATGTATAGGTTTGTATGTTTGTTTGTTACTTCTACACGCAAAACATGCTACACCGATTTTCATGAAATTTGGCACACATAGAGGGTAACTTGGATTAACACAGGATAATTTTATCCCGAAAAAAGGTCGGGATCGGGATCGAAATTTACGCGGGTGAAACCGCGGGGCGCAGCTAGTGTAGTATGTGTATACTTCTCAGGACAGGGCTAGGGTTGAAACGGCGGTAGATTTAATTGTTGACGTTCAAAAAGTAATTCCTGTAATTCTATTTTGAATAAAAAACTTTTCTTTCTTTCTTACTAATATTTAAAAAAGCTTAAAAATCTTGCGAATCCTTGCAAAGCTGCGCTTTTTTTAATACATATGATATTTCGTTACACCGCGTAACTGCGCAGTACAAATCGTGTTTCGTCTTTCCTGTATCCGTCATCGCGATAAGGGCTGACTGCGTGATCAGATTAGCTGACTGCTGACCTACGTCCCACATACGCCGCCTGACACACATACACACATAGCTGATAGCTGCCGGCGGAACTGGCTCGGTCCTGACCCTGAACCCTTTTACACGTGCGTTCTGTTCACTTGTGCTGTTAGGGTCGTAATGTAATGCTTTGGATTTTTTTATAGTATAGGGCAGCGGTTGGCAACCTTTTCGGGCCGCAAGGCGGAAAAATAAATGAAGAAATGAATGAAGCCTGCTGAGTTTGTTTCGCCGGTTCTTCTCAGGACAGGGCTAGGGTTGAACCGGTGGTAGATGGAAATTTTTGACGTTCAAAAAGCAATTTTTTAAATTCTATTTTGAATAAAAATAATTTTATCTTTTTTTTCTTTGAAATAAACTAAGCAGGCCGGCCACACTTGTGATATTCACCCTAGAAGTCCAATTTACCTTTTTTTTAGTTTGGCCTCTCCTCCCCTAGAACCTATTTATAAGACGCGGGCCACAAGGAGGATGTTGAAGGGCCGCGAGCCGCGGGTTGGCGACCTCTAGGATAGGGAGACAAAAGAGTCGGGGTATTATCACGACTGCCCACGTCCATAGATATCCGCACAGACGTTATAGGTACAGATGAGTTGCCCTCCTTGATGTAATATTGCCTGATATAAAAAAAATTATACTGTAGACTACAAGGGCAAATGTCGCACGTCGGAGACATTTAAAGACTACAGACGCCAATAGACATCCGCATATTCATTATTTCCTCTCAATTTCCTAATATAATTAAAATTTGATATGTAAATTTGATATATATACGATTGTGTTGGTTTATATTGATTTTGAAAGATTTAATGAGCCCATAAAAGCGATATTCAAACGTAGATTAAATGTACTTAGAGATAATCTACTTGCATAAATCGGTTAAAATATAATAACATAGTGCAAGAGGAACGAAATGATAGACGATTAAAGTTGAAACTACCGTCCTCTATAATTTATGGTTTCTAAATCGCATTCTAGCAACGAACTAGATTCTTACAAACGCCATATTCATCAGTGGTTTTTGTCTTCTTAGTTCTTTACCTGTTAAACAACTTTCTTTGCCTATAACCGCTACTACTGTGAACTTGCACAAAGTTCGATTTTTAAGTATTTGCTCTTGGTCAATGTGAGTTGACAAATTTGTCTTTTTTTTTATGATATAGGAGGGCAAACGAGCAGCCGGAACGGAGCCATTTTCATGACTACCGACGCCCACAAACATCCGCTCCTTTCTCCTCCCACCTCCATGGGCCACCGGCTACTTACACACCGCACGAAACGCGACAGCGCAGCTGTCACTTTACGCTAGTCTCGTGTAAGCGAGAGGTACCTCCCCGGTCGTGCCGGCCCAATTCGACTGCATTACCTCTTACCAAAGGTCTAGGTGTCTTTGGGGTTTTATTTTTATGTCATCATTCATCCGTCAAGCCTAAACGGACACGGATGAGACATACAGGTGATGATGAGTAGCTTCTTCAACTGACAGTCAGAGTTAGACACATTTAATTAATATTAGGGTACTGAACGTAGTAGTAACAACTCTCTGGTTCCACATTGTTATTTATACACAGAAGAATTTCATCCATTACTAAATAATTGTACTAGTAAGTGCAATTATTTATGCACTAGTAAGTGCTATTATTTTTTAGGAAGGAAAAGAGCAATCGGATCACTAACTCGCAACTACTGTCTGTTATCACAATGTATTTCGCTGAGCGAATAGGCGCAAGGTTATAGATAAGCTTTTTGCTCGGTCGATGATTTGTTCCAGATTTAAAGTTGATGCCCTCTTTTCCGATTATCTAAGAATGGTTTTTTTATTTGCATTAGTAAAATCGGAAGGCTAAACAGCTTCATTTTTTATTATATGGATTGATTTCGGTGATTTTTGTTTAAAAAATTCAATATCACGACTCTTACATTAGTTATATGTAAGTATAAAAGAATTTTGTATTTTTGTAAAATTACACTCTCAATATTTTCAGCCTTAATCAGAGATACGTATAAATTTGAGTTATATCTCCCAATGTGTAACTTGGATATTTTTAAAAGAAACGCATACTTACAAGCAATAAAAATATACAATGCCTTACCTAGTAAATTTAAAGATTTACCTTTTAACTTACACAAAAAAATGTGCATGTCTTATAGAAAAATATAATTTTATCGAATTTTTCATAGATAAAAATACATGTAAATAATTTAAACAAGTGTATTACAATGCGACATTAGTATTACCTTTTTTATACTCATACAATTTTAGTAGGTATTTATTTTTAATGACATAATTTATCAAATTTATTTTTAGTTAATTATTATTACCAAATTGTTAGTTAATTGTTTTATTTATATTCACACACCGTTCATACGGTAGAATGTAGAGACATACTTATCACACCTACACCTGTTACTATGTGCATGTGAATAAATAAATGATTGATTAATTGAGATTTTTTCATTTGATAGCCTATTTCTTAGCGGTAGTTCTTAGTTATTTGGTAAAACTTGATCCAATGTCTTGAAGTATTTTCTTATTGTGAAGGGGACGGGAAGAACTTTTCTATTATATTAATAACTAATATAGTTATCAATTACATCGATTTCAGAACTGTGCGAGGAGTGGGCGCTTGCGGAGTGTGAGGGGGAGGGGTGGTGGAGGGAGGCGCGCGAGGGGCGGNNCGCCCGTCGAGCGAGCGTCGTCCGCGCCCGCCACCGCGCTCGCTGTCCGCTCCGCGCTGCACACCGCTAAGAGTAAGTGACGCTATATCACTAGGCCTGTCAACCGTCCCGCAATATACGTCCCACTTCTGAGACCCTTATCACCGCTTAGGGTGTGTGCGGGACGCTAAATGTCCCGTTTTTCGAACACCACCGATAGTCGGCCTGCCATGATAGGCCACGCAAAAATCACGCGAAAAGTAGTCATTTAGAAAGTACCGAATTTACAATGTTCTTAACAAAGTGTTATTATTTTACTCATTACAATCTTTGATCCACGCCGCCAAAGTTTATTAACAGTACTGTTTCACGAGAAATCGAATAATAATGGATTGTATTTTGTAGACTGTAGTCTATCCCTCACGACCGAAAAAAAAGCTCATTCACGCTATTCCCACGACTAATATCGAATATAAATTAGAAAATTCCAATTCTTTTGCAATAATCGCCCATCACTAGTTTATCCCGCTGTTTTAGCCCTCGTCCCGCATTTGAAATCATTATTTCCCGCAAACTCGTATTTTCAAGTTGACAAGCCTATATATATCACCCATCTGCATGCGTTCTTCTTTACCTGAAACAAAAGTTGAAACCCTTCGAATTATCAATAGATAGGTACGTGTAGGGTTGCCAGGTATCAGGATTTTGTCAGGTCAAATTCACTATCTTTTATTACTTTAAATAATCAAGTCTGTTCTTTTGTAAGGATGTTGTAGAGCTTACCAAAAAGCGCTATGCGCTGTTTATGATACAGCCGCTAACCGCTATATCAGGCTTTCAGGACAAATTAGATTTTTGGGCTTGGCAATTCTACGTACGCATCATACAGCATGCTATCTTAATTTTGCGCAATACTTGGCTAAGTAATGTGAGTAGGTAAAAAGTACCGTCGTATTACTATCTTTATTACCCTTTATTATCCCTTACACAGTTACA
>LUGF01044947.1:101627-113243 GCA_001625245.1 Calycopis cecrops
ATCTTTTTCGTAGTTATCTAAATTATACCGCACCAAGCCAATTTGACGCAAACGGGAGGCGCACTATTCCATTTTTAGTTAGTACCTACAATAGTAGGTATTCGTTATGTATCTGTCTGTAGTTTGTGATAAATTATAATAATAATAGTAATAATATTTGTAGACATATCACACCACGTTAGCCTAGCCCCGTGCTAAGTACCGTAAGGACTTGTGTTACGGGTACTAGACAACGGAATATATTTAATATGTATTATAAATTTAAGAAATTTTATAAATTTAAGATTCTTAATATATAAATACATATTATACATAGATAAACATCCATGACCAAGGCGGGATTCGAACCCTCGACCCTTGGCGCAACATGCTCCGCTTATTCGAGCCCTGTACCACTGCGCCAACTTGGTCGTCCAATTAAAAGTATTTTCTTTCTTTCTTCTTCTTTACCGGCGTGCGTGAGATAGTGAATAGAAAAGAGAACAAACCACTACGTAGATACCAGCACCAATAGCAGGTGGCTTATACCTACCTTCAACGGGAACGAGGGCGACGCGTGTGTGGATCTTGTGCGAATATTTATGGGCGTTAGTAGTTATCTCTAGTATAAAAGTTTATTCACTATATTTATATACACTTGCACCTAGGTATGATAATTAAACGTGTCGTCAAAATAGAAGAGTTGACAGAAACTGTCGGCTAGATGGCGCTATTACCCGACGTCCATCGCGGCAACTAACAGCAAACTGAAAATTTCACAAATTTTACCTTGACTAGATAGACAAAAAGTAAATTGCTATTATAAATAGACATGCAGCTAAACAGGTTTAATGCAAATAAAACTCGGTGAAAAATGGGCGTAGACGCTATGGTGGTAGATTTCGACAAGGTCAAGCCTGCACATTAATATTGATGCATTAAAGCATCGGTACGCCATGAGGTATATGCGAAAACCGAGGATATAAAGACCTTAGTTTCTGCAAGAGAAATCGTACTGGTGTATCCAGTACAACACCAGAATTTTACCTACACATCGAGCAGACGAGCACCACCCGTCCCAGGCTCCCAGCAGAGCTGTGAAGTGAGTGCGGAAAAAATATCAGCAATAAAAAATGAAACGGAAGAAAGGAACGAAAGAGATGAAAGGAAAGAAGATAATTGTCACTTTGATCTTTTGTTCTCCATCAAAAAGTTCTCTGCGATCACACGAACCTCACACAATAAACCAGGCTGAAACTCACGTGATACCGCCGTGGTTAAAACAATGCTGTTGCGTGTTTCAGATGACCCACTATAGGGAAGGAGGCAATTCTGCTTATGTCTATAAGGGTCAGTAATAAATATGCTATAGAAAATAACTGGGTTGGCACCACGGGGAAAAAAGCTACCCTAATGGCCTGGGCAGACGAGGGATGTGTCCGCGGACTTTTTTGTCCGCTAAAATAGAATACTTACAACAGTATGGAGTAACGCAAACGAGAGATTAAAAGAACCGCGTACAATAAGTCCCCCGAATAACCGAGGACATGCAGAGAACGCACCAGACAAAAGTACGTGGAAGTCCCCGAAAGTAATAGAACCATAGATTTAGAATTGTTCGTACATTCTAAATCTATGAATAGAACTCTAGTGACTAGGCGAAGCAACGCACACGGAGGACTTTAGTCGCGTTGTGCGCTCGAGAGTGAGGTACGTTCCGGGCAACAAATGTTCGCACAAGGTGTGCGTCGAGTCCTCAGTAAATCCGCGGGGGACTTTTTATTCGCGGAGCGTATTTTTTTCTACGCCGCGGACAATAATAAATCTCTCGCAGACATCGTGCCGCCGTACCTATTGTCGCGCATCAACCAAAAAGCTAGTTCCGTTGGCCCAATGGCTTAGGGAACACAGGCACAGCAACTATATATAAAATAACCATTGGAGGTTTATCATAGCTCGCAACTTTAAAGCGGTGAGAGACACCATTTTTATCTAGAATCTAGATTATAGACAAAATAATAGGATCTAAAGAAAAACTCCCAATATTTTTAACTAACATTGTAATTAAAATACAATATTTATTATAGGTATTATTATCAAAATATCATTGGCATAATGACTTATAAATCTTTCAGTTGATTTGTTTAACATTCGATATTAACAATCAACAACATGTTTTTTATAGTCGCTGGCACGTAAAGAGCTGCATAGGCAAGGTTAGCCCCTAGAGCCCTACTGGTGTCCTAGCTACTGGCTAGGATAATAACATAAGTAAAACCAGTTAAGCACCAAGGATGCAATGCGGCGTCTCAGTAAATCTTAATCGTACGTGCCGCTAAGCAACTCGCTAGGTGATTCTGCAGGCTCTAGGCACTAAGCGCTAAATAAGCCACATGCGAACATTGTATTACGCTATCAAGTGATTCGTTGTAGCAAGAAAACATAGTTCACACACCAGCAACTTGGTCAAAATGTATGTGATCAACATTCAAATTAGTCTAAATTAACAATGTAGGTAAATTACAAGATATAGCTTAACATAATCGTCAATGGCGCAAACTATATAGCTTCTTAAAACGTAACTCTAAAACAAAACTCTATAAGTACAAACTACCAACTAGGTACACAGCACACTCTCTGATCAATACTCTATATTTCTCACAATAAGATCATTTTCACAGGTCACTTTTAGAGTATCAAGACATATACATAAGAGTAATACTAACTCTTATATTTAAATGCTTCTTATTAGTTACTTCTAACCGGAACCTGTGAAGAAGTTTGTAGTTTATTTTGCACTGAAGTTCCCAACAGGCTAAGCAGGACTTTAATAACCTGTAAAGCTATAAATCTATTGAATATAATGAAAGGTATTGCGCTACTATATTGTCAAGACCAGTGTCGGATTAACCATTTAGCATGAGTCAGACATTGCTAGTCTACATGACCTTCAGGTCAGGTCTCCTGGGCTCCTACTAGCAAATCAGGATCCCCTACAAAGAATTAGCTACATATCTTTACTAACTTAATCCGTCACTGGTAGTGAGACGCATTACTCTTGGTACACAAACTACATAACCAGAAATCCTGCAAAGAGTTAAGTATCTATTGTCATCACAATTCTATATTGCTGAGACCATCGAGATTTACAATTATTGTCTAATGAAAAATGGATGCAACTCTAAGTACTATCATACACAACATATTAACCATCTTGTATTGACTAGGCAGTTTGGGCCCTTCATACTTTGAGGAATATTTGTCGATAACAATTAAAATTGGGCCAAGTACCACTTGGAACATTTAGAATGAAACCAGAGCTAACAAAAGTTCTCAATGTTCTACGTATGCATGCATACTATCATGTTTCATGAATTTAAAAGACCAGAATATGATCAGATTTGTAGAATGTAGAGGATACATAATTGAAATATATTTTTCTTATCATGTATACAACTTTTAAAACAGAAAGAGTAAACTCATAAACATATATCTGATTAGTCACTTGAACTACTGTTTTGTACATAAAAGTAAAACATTCTTTTAAAATTTTCGTCTGTTGTATTTTGTGGTCTTAGACCTATAATAATATATTAAATTGTAATGATAATTTTTGATGTTACTGAGATTTTTTCCTCACTATATAAAATTTGGTAAATCTGTGATTAGATATAACATCGTGATTTGTGTAACTTGCCAAAAGAAATCTGTGCATTTAAGGTGTTTGTGATGCAAAATTTATTATCATTATAAAATCTAATTAATTTATTTCTTCATTCATCTTTTCATTTTATTATTTGCTATCTAGACAATATATAAACATATTCTTTATCAATAGATATACAATATACATAGATATTTTTTTATAAAAATCTGCCTTATACAAAATTGATGTAACCAATATTACTAAAACTATGAAAGCTACATAGGAGACAAAATGTACAAAAATATTCATAGTTTCTTAAACTCTAAAATTGCACCAATTCTCTGCTAGTGAATGTTTTTGGTACTATACAACAGTAAAAAAAACACAAGTTTTTGTCATTATGAAAGTAATTTCTATATATTTTATTATAACTATATAAGTTTCATAGAAAACTTAAACAATATTTGTATTATGTTAAATATGATTTACTAAGCATCAGTTAAACTTGTAGTATATTTACAATCATTTAATATGTACTATATTTAACTATAATCTGCCATTAGAATATGAATTACTTTACCTACAGTTTTTTTTATTTATAACAAAAAGACAAAATATCTACCCTATTAAAAATACTTCTATTACTCAGTTCATAGTGAGGAGCAACAGAAATATTTTTGTTATTGTAGATAGTAAAAGTATATTCTATGAGATAAAATATGAAAATAAGGGGACATATACATGAATTTCAGAAAATCCAGCCAATCCAGAAATAAAATACGTAAAATAATGTAGTATACATAATATAAACTACATTACTTAAGATTTAATTGATTTAATAATAAATAATACTTGTAAATATTTGTTTAGATGGCATTTAGTTTTTGCCAGACATGCAAAAGTCTCATGTTTGTGCACATCTGGCAACCATAACAACAGTCATTAACACTTTCAGCACTACCTTAATTTTTTATACGCAAACACGGATGCCGCTCGGTTTTTTCTATGAACCCGCTGGGCGGGTCACCGGCATAGCTTATAGGTAAAAGTGAACCCGCCAGGCGGGTCAACTGGCATTACTTAAAGCAAAGTACTAGTTTTTTGGTTTTTTGAGCTGTATATTTGTGTAAGAAGGATATTTGTTACACGATCTGATTGTAAGCTCAGTTAAACACAGTTTCAGGTGTTTTTGATTGTGAAATAGACAAAAATCAGTCTAAAAGTAAAATACTATCGTAATTTATTCAGTGGTACTCAACATTTGGTAATTTATTACAAATCTTATTTTACGTTTCGTGTTTATAGATAATCATCGAAAGAGGGATAAGTAACTCGAATGTAGCCCTACACAAAGACACCCTAAGACAATTTGATGAATGTAGTCAGTCGATATTGTCCAATATATCAAGAAAAAGGAAATTGGATGGCTTCCAAAATTTTGAAAATCCATCTTCCTCGAGTAACATTGACATAATTACGTATTCTAAAAAAGATGATTAAGAGCGTACTTATGACAAAAATAAGAGACAAAATGAATAAAAAAAATGGTCTTAAAGGTCGAATTTTACCTAGACCGCTCGGCCCTCTCTGTCGGTTGGTCTTGATCGGGGGAATAATAGGAACAGCATTTTAGACCGATAAGATCCAAGTAGTTATTGTGTAATTTTGACTTTAAAAAATCTAGTCATACCGCGTATATATGTATATATCCGCGAGAACTATAGTAACATCGTATTAGACCGATAAAAGCGGGATCGTTATCTATTGAATATTATGCAGTTTCATTTTTTTAGTTTTGGTGTAATATGAAGTTATAATAACTGTTATTCATTTTATACGTAAGACTTGCTGACAACTTCGTTCGCGTAACCTATTTTATATATTAAATTCTTTCAAATTTTCAAGTCCGTCGGGTAAAGTATAATTACTGAATTTCCCGTGGAAATGAGCGATTTTCCCGCAGTAAAATGTATTATAGATGTTGAGGCTTAGTATTTATAAACCACAAAAAGTTTTGTTCAAATCCGTCTAGTACTTTCGGAGATTAGCCCGGACAAACAGGAAGACAAAAAATTTAAAAAAAACATTGAAGTTTGAAGTTGAATTTTAACATCGCCTCCATTTGTTTTTAGTAAATATATTCAATGTATAGACACACACTAATTTTACTGTTTTATTACATGTATAGATTAAAGCGAAACTACAGACACGAATGTAAAAATATTTATAGTTACAATGTTGACAACCACTTATTTGTTATAATGTATGAACCCGCCTAGCGGGATCGTGGCATGGGACATGAACTTTTTTTAACATATTTTTTAAACTTCTGAATTTTGACGCCACTATTAATTTCAATTGATTTTGAACCATATAAGACGCCAGCGAAATTTAAAGTAAAACAAACTGTTAGTTTAGGAAATATTGTAAAAAAATACAGATCCCGCCTAGCGGGTCACCGGCATGTCACGTACATTTTAGAGAACCCGCCTAGCGGGTTACTGGCACTGAATGTGTTAAAACATACATCATAAGTATGTAAATATTGTACATAATATTAGCTAACATTTCTAAGAATTAAAACAGTTCTCATTCCAGTCATCATTTTCATATAAAATATGATCATATTTTTTTAAACAATAGTTAGAGGAATAAAATACAAACATATAACATTCTTTAAATTCAAACAAGTAGATAGTTTAAGTCAAACCTAACTTTACTGTAACTAACAGCTTACTGTAAAGTTACTTTAAACTTAATATGAACTGAAATATTTGAAGAGATAGTGCATCAATTCGAATAGCTTTAAACCAGTTATAGTAATATAATTTAATAAAATTTTCGAAGTAATGTTAATATTTTTTACCATATTTTTCAATTGAGAGAATAGCTATTAAATAAAATAAAAAGTTTATGTTGTTTTTTGGATGACTGTCTAATAGTATATATATAATATATAATGTATGGCATTTGTATCTTATTCCTATTATATCTATAGTTTAGAAAATTAGTAATGTATATTTATAAACCCTTATTTGAATCTCATAGAATATATAAATGCAGAAATATAATTTATTAATTAAACTAACAAATACATTTTACAAGCACATACATTTTTAAACAATACATTGTCATTAATACATTGTAAAAATAAACCATAGCTACTACTCTGATTTAACTCTTTAGTTCATTATCAGAAATATAAATTAAAATATATTAATAGAAAGGCATTTGTGATTCGAGTTTTTAGTAGCATACAATACTAAAACATTATCAAAACGGAAAATCAGTCATCAATGTTGTTTGGCAGACCTAGTTTGTAACAGTAAGAACAAAGTCAAATACTCTTCAATTACCCGTGGGGACCATGGGTAAATTAAAAGTATATTCGGAATTGTAAAATAGTTTACATTCTTTTAACACTTTCCCAGCAGATCATTTAATAATGATGGACTCTTTTTCAAATCAGTTCAGATTATTTCTAACAAAAATATAATAAAAAATGATACACTTTTGTCATAACTACTGGGATTTCTAAAAGACAAAATAGTCATATGAATGCTTGTTTATCAATTGTTCTAGTAGTGGGAACAAGTAAAAAATAAAATTAACACAGTGGTCTATTGCAAAACTCTGATATACAATGAGACCTATCATTACGCTACTAAAGATTATATAACTAATTTAGAATGCTGTGTAGTTTTTAATCTGATGCAATGCATAATTGTATAACAAGTAATAAATGGTCATTCACATCTTTACTTCAGTTCAATTAGAAAATTTGTGACACAATATTATGTAAAATTTACACAAGTTCTATTTTTTGTTTCTTAAATAACAAGCATTTCAGTATATTATATATTGTGGATGGTTTGATAAACAAATTATTAAAATTATTAAATACACAAATGTATGAAGATAATAAAAGATAGAGGATGGAATGACCCAAAACTTATATTACAACACAATAGATGGTAATAGTTACTTTATATTTTATTATAAAGTTAACATCCTAAAGCCATAGTTTTATAAAAGCTTTTACTTAAATCAAACTTAACCGTGTAAATCTGGTCACATTATGCTACAATAAATTAAGTCTCTATTAAAAAACAATGTCACATTTGTTGAAATATATTACTTATTCATTTTGCCTCCTTTTTTACAATGACAGTCTTTTCTGTGGGCTTAACAGGTGGTTTAACTATGGATCATTTTTTCTTCCTGTCCTGTGTACACTTGGGACAGTACCATTTACCTTTGGGTTTGATTTTTAGATCTACACAAGCAAAGTGGAACCATTCAATAGGGCAGTCAGGATTATCACAACCTATCATCTCACCGTAAGACACTTGATGGCAAAGGCAGTATGTAGGCTCATTCGGGTCTACCGGCATATCGAGCACATCACTGGGGTGTGCCATTCCAGCAACAGAATCCAGATCTGCATTTTCTTCTTGCTCCTTGGTAGCATTAGTTGTAGTTGTTGTACCTTTCCTCGGTGTCTTCTTTTTAGCAGCAGATTTACTTGCAGCAGCGTCGTCTTCGCTAGAAGCGCCTGCACGCTTTTTCTTACCTGTTGACGCCGCGGCCTTTTCACTCCCCTTATGTCTCTTCCTTCCTTTTTTAACTGTCGTGGGGTTAGCTTCTTGATCCGCAGCCGCTTGCTGTGCCACACGTGAACTCATCACTTTCTCTTGAATTTCAGATTCAAAACGTGCGAGGTCAGAGTCAAGGCGACGTATGTGTTTATCCACTAATTCATATGTTTGAATCGCAAGCTGTACTTTATCGTCTCCGTATTCTTTAGCTTTGTTGAATAATCCTTGGATTGTATTTACTTTTTCTTTCTTCGTTTCTTCGTCCATTTTTGGTATGCTAGGAAGCAATTCATCAGCCATAAGATCAATTGTCCTCATTAGGCCATGGGCTCTATCGTCGAGATCCCTCATTAATTTAAAGTTTCTTTGTAATTCTATTGGTAAATGTTGAAGACTATCAAGATAATGTTCTAAATAAAGAGCCGAAGTCATCTTTTATTATTTTTTCAACGACACTAAAATATTTATTATTTACCTAAAGTAATTCACCAGAACTAAATAAAACCGCACTTTTGTCAATAACTAAACTCACAATTGTTCAATAATATAAAAACATATAAATCTTTTTACATTATTCGTGAATTTTACAAAATATGTCGAAACAAAAATGCAAAAAGCGAAGCAAACGAAATTTTATGAATTTCATTCATTGGTTGGTTGGTGTTGGGATAATTTGTAGGGTTGTTACTTGTTGTATTCAAATTACGATATTTCATATTACTCGATACTAAATAGTCGATGAAATGTTTCAAAATCGATTAAACATTCGTGACATACGTTGTAATATTTTATTTTGAATATTAATTTTTATTAACATTTAAATAACGGATAGAAGGAATAATATCCTTAAAATATTTAAGTAATAAAATAAAATTCCTTTATATTTTGTGGTATAAAGTATTAATAAATGCATTTTATGAATGTCGAATACTAAAATTTGATCCAAATAGGTAATATGAATAATTTTTTTTAATATTATAATCAACCTAATTTTACAATAACAAATAATTAAAACTATATTTTAAATTATCAGGTACCCATTTCATAATACACAACTAATAAAATTAGAAACGATATAATATTATTTCCTTAGTTAAATATTTATGATTTTTCACAAATAACTTTATGCTACGATATACCGGATATCGGAGTATATTATCTGCATGTGAATACAATGTTATTAATATAATATAATTTGGTTTGATTTTCAATATAGTACGCATATTAAAATAGAACTTAAACGACTTAATATTCTATAGTCGGTATTTTCTTATTCGTATCGATATATGGATTATATCAAGTATCGATATTTTAAGTTTTGGCGCCAAAGATATAATTTGCAATTTTGTACAATTTCTTTCAGAACCCATTTAAAAAGTACCTATTAATTTTTAGTTAAAATAATCTTTTTTGCTTAAATTATTCTTACAAAGTTTTAATCTATTTTCAAAATTCAAAACTGTAGTATAATATTACTGCTTTATTGAATCATGCCTAACTAAAGTAAACAATATTCGTCTACCTTGTGACTTAAATGGAAATCAATTTGAAAAAATGATCTGAATTCTGATGGGCCGTAATTTAATCATGCATGCTAATACTAAACTACATGTAAGGTAAACTGCGCCTGTAAATATCCGAAACTAAAAAATATATCAATTTCCTTTTTATTATTCTTTGCTCTATTTTCCTAATCTAAAGGAAGGTTTAGTTATAGTTACAGATTTCTTGTAGAGTCCGCGTCACAACTGAAGTCTTCCGACAAAATTGGAACCAGGTTTTCAGGTTATACATACAATAGTAGTCTTTGATTGGAACTAAATCTGAAAGGCAACTGAAAGGTATGCCAGATTGCGGGTTGTCAGCAGTGTTTTCATTATGAGTGTCACGAGCGTGATACTATGGTCACGCTCATGCGCACGCTTGACAGATAAAGAACAATGGTCACTTTGGACCATTAACGAGCCCAGAGATTAGACAGCCACCAAAGTATAGTATATTATTACTGTAATTATCCTTTATAATCTGTTTTTATTTTAAAGCTAGAGAAATATTTTAAATTAATTTTAAATCATAGTTAATAAAGTGGTAATACTACGATATTCTGTGGTTTAATAGTGGTCTTTGACAAATGTCAGTTGATTATACATTATACCCTCCCAACACCGGGCATAAGTATTCTCTGTCTACGGGGCATAATAAATTATTAGTTGTGTATGTTGTATGAACACCATTGTCATTTTGCTCTATAGAAAGGTATACTCGGTTTTTATGACCTGACAATCGAGAAGTGACAGATGTCGTTATAACCGAACATTATGGCTGCGTTCCGTTATTTACTGCCAGTACTGCTCAGTTGTCAAATTGGACACTGCAGTATGGATTTGACAACTGCAAAAGTACTGAGCAGTACTGGCAGTGATTTTTGGAACTCACCCTATATGTGCAGGTTTTACTGTCCAAGA
Organism: Calycopis cecrops; assembly: GCA_001625245.1. Lineage (NCBI taxonomy): Eukaryota > Metazoa > Arthropoda > Insecta > Lepidoptera > Lycaenidae > Calycopis > Calycopis cecrops. The sequence continues at coordinate 112,316 of LUGF01044947.1, forward strand.
CATAAATAAAGATTTTAATCATTTTGTTTTGTATGACTTTCGGTCTGAAGACAAAGGAAAATACTAAGAGCCTGTCCAGATTGAGCGAATTACGCGCGTATTAGGCCTGACTACAAACAATTTAACGAGGTGGTCGGGGTTCAAGGTTCATTCAAGGTCAACGAGTCGTGTTTCTTTTTTTATGTCTTCTTTTTTTAAATTATTATGTTGCACATTAAATATAATAAAAAAGTACTGAACTATATTTATTACTATTTACTAACTACGTGTGTGAAATTTCGAGGGACTTGAAACCCGACCACCTCGTTATATTGTTTGTCTATATTGTAGGCCTAATACGCGCGTAATTCGCTCAATCTGGACGGGGTCTAAGAGTTCTATTTGCTGATGATGAGACTGGTATAGAAAACATCTCGATATATTCCTCTTATACTTTAACGTCTGAGGATGAACTGCCATTAAATCATTTCGTGAAACCGAAAAAGGACGATTTTGTAGTCGTTCAATTTGTTGGAAAACTACTAGTCAAGCATTATGTTGGAAAATTACTTACAAATATTGAGGATTATTAATATGACGTTAGCTACTTACGTAAAAGTGGTAAAGTTGACGATCATTTCTATTTTCCTATTGCTCCGGATCTCGCAACAGTATCTTTAGAGGATATCAAAATTGTGCTTTCTCTGGTAAAAGTTGCTGAAAGGAAGACTAAGGCGGATCACACACGGCACGCGGTTGGCGGTGAGGCGGATCTCAAGTTACATTGGGCTGTATGAAATCCGTTGATACCTCAAATTTTTTTAAATTGAAATTCTTGATCCGCGCGGTTACGCGGTTGTCTGTGTGTGCGGCACGGCCGCGCGGAGAGGCGGTCGCGGCGAGAGCGCCGCTCGACCGCGAGGTCTGGCGCGTGGCGGTGTATGTGTGT
>LUGF01044947.1:114950-126294 GCA_001625245.1 Calycopis cecrops
AATATTTTAAATTAATTTTAAATCATAGTACTAAATCATAGTCTCGTCACTAATCATAGTTTAAATCATAGTAATCATCATAGTAGTAGTAGTAAGTGGTAATACTACGATATTCTGTGGATAGTAGTGGTCTTTGACAAATGTCAGTTGATTAAACAATAAACCCTCCCAACACCGGGCATAATAAAATATTAGTTGTGTATTGCTGTTGTATGAACACCATTGTCATTTTGCTGTATAGAAAGCGTAGACCATTGAGTTATATGTACTACGTAGTAATAATAACTCAATGGCGTAGACAGTATTCTCTGTCTACGATAGAAAGGTAGAAGTTTCTATGACCTGACAATCGAGAAGTGACAGATGTCGTTATAACCGAACATTTGTATGTGCAGGTTTTACTGTCCAAGACATAAATAAAGACTATAATCATTTTGTTTTGTATGACTTTCGGTAATAATCACTTTCACTACAAATATTATGTTATTTTATATAAAAAAAGTATATTATTTAATACAAGTAGGTATAATATGAATTTCCATCAAGAAGTGACAATACATTCTCAATATATTCCATCAATGATACACCTGTTATTTGGCAAATCCTAACAATACATATTATTAATATGCAAACAACCTCAAAAATATATTTCATTTAATTACATATTTCTCCCGTCTTTTAAAAATACACTGAAAATTGTATTTTGGTATATTAATATAGACCAATAAAACAACGTATGGTTTATTGATGGGCGCGTTTATGGTCCAAGGCATGTTAGCAGTTGACCATTGTTCTTTTAAACTTGCAAACAGTGAGTTGTTACTAGGGTCAGGAGGGGCACAGTGTTACACGGGGTACAATGTTACAATGCCATACATCTCCGTCCCTGTCCTTTATTTTTATGATGTTTGTACACACGTTTGTAAAGCTCCCAAGCAGCCAAGGTCCCAGTCGCCCGAATGAAACTCATGAAGCCTCTTCTAATGCCCCTAGATCACTTCTGCTCTTAGAATCTCGACAAGCTTCTTCTGATGCTTCCAGCTTAAGTCAAACCTTTGGTCAAAAACACGATTCTCATAAAGCTTCGTCATCTAATGCCTCTGAATCAAAACAGCTCTGTAAAACTCATCAAGCTTCTTCTGATACCCCCAGTTTAAGTCAATCTTTTGGTCATGACCATGTTACTGATCCAGGACTACATTCATCTTCGATAGTTCAAGTACCTGCTACTCCCGATCGACAAGTGGTGAATAGACGTTCTGAATCCGTGAGCTCAAGTTTGCTAACCCAACCTGCGGAAGCTCCATCCGCAGCAGCTAAAGAACACTCTTCATTCACAACTTTTCCACCTACTCCTGATAAAATACTAGTTTCTTCTCTAGGATGTCGTGATTATCCAAAAGCACAGCCGAGACTACAATCAAATCGTGGTAGAAAGAGAGGAAAAAGCTGCATCCCAACTGATACACCTATCAAGAAAGAAATTGAAATAGATTTTTTGGAAAGAGAACGTAAAAAGTTCGAAAAAGGAAATAAAAAGAAAGTGCCACAAAAAAAAAGAAATTGCTAGCAAGAGACTGAAGACAAAGTAAAATACTAAAAGAGTTCTATTTGCTGATGATGAGACTGGTATAGAAAACATCTCGATATATTCCTCTGATACTTTAACGTCTGAGGATGAACTGCCATTAAATCATTTTGTGAAACCGAAAAAGGACGATTTTGTAGTCGTTCAATTTGTTGGAAAACTACTAGTCAAGCATTATGTTGGAAAATTACTTACAAATATTGAGGATTATTAATATGACGTTAGCTACTTACGTAAAAGTGGTAAAGTTGACGATCATTTCTATTTTCCTATTGCTCCGGATCTCGCAACAGTATCTTTAGAGGATATCAAAATTGTGCTTCCTCAGGTAAAAGTTGATGAAAGGAAAACTAAGGCGGATCACACACGGCACGCGGTTGGCGGTGAGGCGGATCTCAAGTTACATTGGGCTCTATGAAATCCGTTGATACCTCAAATTTTTTTAAATTGAAATTCTTGATCCGCGCGGTTACGCGGAAAAAATATTGTTAAGAAATTTTTTATTTGTTAGAAGTTTGTTGATGTTGTTAATGTGTTACTAATTTTTTGTAACACTTTTTCTGTTTGGTATTGTTAGGTTTTTTATTATTTTTATGTTGTAACATTGTGCCCCTTATCTTGTAACAGACGACCCCAGATACGGGGCTAATTGTTACAATCGACAGATTTTTTTTAAAGTGCAATTTAAATTAAATAGTTCCTACTAATGCAGTAACATTAGTAGGAACTATTTAATTTAAATTTGAGTTATTTTAATTAAAGAGGGATTATTAAAGTTTATTTGTATGCAAAATACAGACTGTTATAATAATATTTTCGTCACTATATTCAATTTTTTTTGTAAGACTGTACCCCACCTGACCCTACTACGTAATGCTTGCAAATGTGATGAATGGAAAATGAGAGAAAAATGTACCCCGTAATTTAACAAATAAGGTAATTTAACAATTAAGAATACCTATTTGCTAAATTACGGGGCAAAATTTTCTTATTAGTTTCATTTTGTATTTGACAAAATATAGGTATAGAAAATATATGACGTAATGGCCGGTGACCAAAAAATAACCCTGTATATATGGCTCCTGTAGCCGAAATTATATTCTAGACTTGTAATGCAAATATAATAAGTATAAAAAATCAGCTACACAATAAGTTTAAAATAAAACACGATGATTCAATTTATTTGTATTAGCAAATAAACAAGTTATAAAATATTCTCATAATAGAAATACATTAGTCCAGGAGGCGCGCACATTCAGCTTATATCAACACAAATTGTAATGTGAATTTATTTTTGCTTGTTCGTTAAGCTGCACATGTACATATTTTTATCAAATATATTTTAATACGTAATACAAATCAATGCCGTCGGACTATCATTTCAGCATACCATTTATCATACCTTGTATCATATTTAACATTTAAAAAGATAAACTTTAAAATAAAAAAAATGCAAATAAATAATTAGCGTTTGCCATCAAAGGCAAAGGGGCGTTAACATAATCTACATAATATAAAACATGCTTTTATTTAATTTTCTTATAGCTATAATTTACATTTCTTAACGGTACTCATCATAATAGGTAAGTTTATTCTAATAGGCTACAAACGCTGCTCATATAGATAACATAAATATTGTATAAGGTTTAATACACTTTCGTATGTCCATTTGGATATTATTGGTTATAATATAAAGGCTTAATACACAATCGCACCAAGTACAGTATAGGTACACTGTCTTAGCAATTTATCACCTCCTTCAGATATTATTTGATAGAACTCATACAAGGTTGATAAAAGCGAGAGGCATTAAATGAAACCACATATTTAGTGTATAATTTCCAGGCTACACAACTATAAACACATGAATCGAATACTTTAGCCACAGGAATTTTTTAAGCCTTTTCTCACTACGTACACGCTGTATCGCAGCTGATCGCCGACTATGGCCGGCCGGGGTCATTCACCCCGTGCTCGCTGTAGCCGCTCGGCACAAAGAGTGATAGCATTTTTTCGCTATTTAACTTGTTTGAAAAAGTATTTTCGTATACTTGTCGTAAACTTTTTTAAATTGTTTCAGATTAACTGTAGGCGCTTATAGTTTAAGAGGTTTCATTCAATGCCTTTCCCTCTTATCAACCCTGTAAACACAGCTGAATATAGGCCTTCCATTAATGATAATAAATTAATTCCATTAATATTTATTTATGTCTTCCTTCACTATTAATATTATATTCTTTTATGTATAAAAAAGTAACCATTTATTTTTCTTTTGATAATTTCTTATTTAAATTAATCACGCACTATGCTATGTCCAACCATTCATTTTCTTTATTAGATCTTAAAAATATTGGTTTGTATAACGTAATTCAGTGTAACATTGAATCTCAGATACAGCTTTGTAAGATGAAGTAAATCATTACACATTCTCATACCACGTTTCAATTCAATTATTATCATATCATATATACCCATTTTATGTTTGGTATTAGTTATATATATAAAACCAAACTAGAAATATTATCTTGGACATAATTATTTAGTTTATAACAACTAAAGTATGATATTTGTTCAATTGAGTTGGTATTTTCTAATATAAAAGGATAATTGTCAAGATTTTGATAACTAAAAGTACAAAGAACATGACGTCCATCCATTTTACACATACTACTTTTAAAAAGAAAATAAATAATTGGAAAACATGTATTATTATATAGAAGTAATGTTTATCTGAAGGGGTTCCTGGTATTTACTTTGCCATGTTATAATAAAAATATTAAATAGACTATAAAGGATATGAGACATAATAACATTGAACTGATCATTATTAGTTAGGTAGGTAGGTACAAATATTGGGCGAACAAATTAAACTTAGATGCTAGCTAAATACATGTCTACATTAAGAGAATTTGGTACACATTCGTTGCTCATATTTTTTATCAATATGTATTGATTAGTTTGCAGGAAGCAACACAATTTACATGGAATGCATGGGTAATTGTATGTTATAAAAATGCAAAATTTTATATTTTATTTAAAAAAGCAAACGCTACTCGCAAAATGAAAATAATCTTACACATGCTAATGAGAATATAAAAGTTTGGTATAAAATGTAAGTTTCTACTTAGATTATTTTGTGATAATTGGCACTACGTATGCAGGTCTCATAATTTTATGATTATAAAATGTACTATTGTTTTTGATATCAGATACGTCTAATTCTTAAAGAGTTCATTCTAATGTCAAATACTAAATTATATTTGCACACTAAAATAATAACAGAACTGGCATCCATAGCAAAAAGAAATGTTACGAATTTCAAACAAAGTCTAGCTTAGTTAAAAGATAGTAACATATAATAAATGAATTTACTTAATCATATTTCTCATACATGATTTCACAACCACAAATAAAAGAGATTTTAACTGAGATATAACTTTTAACAAGCAAAGCACCATTCATGAAGATTGTGCTTAGGTGGGCTGACTCGCAATCCAAATATAATACTTCATTTATTAAAATTAATATCCGCCAACAATATTAAAGTGGAAGAAAAGACATTTTTATCTCTACGCCTAACTACATCTCGTAACTAGTTTTTACTTTACATTCATATTTTTGGTTTTTTGGTTTCCATTAAAAACAATGTCTGTTATGATGCATTATGTATATATTGCCTAGGGAGATAAGTCTCAAATAATACAAAACTAGTACAAGAAGGTAAAATTATCCTTTCCACCGCACATATAAAATATTGAATCACATTCTACATCATTCATCATGCATCAATGCACCACTTTACCATCACACCACTGAAGTATTTCTACAATTGAATCTGCGACTATCACAATATAATGCATGCATGGAATGGGATGACATTAGATCCTACACTAATGTTTCATATTTGTCGAGGACGTGACTTTGATTGTTCTCATCTCCGTGGGAGCGGGAGCGTGGCCGTACGTCAGTTGGTCCTTTTCCTTTAGTCTTCTTATCGTGACCGCAGGTACAAGCCACAGAGGACTGACGCTTTAAAGTCTGCGAACGTGTATTAGCCCATTGAGGGTCTAACGACTCGCTTCGAGTGTACATTTGTCTTTTGCGGCCCATGGTCGCGTGAGTAAAAGAAGCGCCCTGCCCACCGTCGGAAGCCGGACGTGACTCGTTACGAACACACACGTTGCCACCGGCTCGCCGAAACGAATCAAATACTCTCTCTTCTATTTCTTCAATATCTTTTTTCTTAACAAGCCAAACTTCATCTGAAACCCTCGAAAAGTAACTTGTTCCCTTGCTCACACATAACTTTTGTTTATTTTTCAATTTAAAAGCTTTCATATCTTCGTTGGTTTTATTGGCATTCGTACGAGCGGTATCTGGAGAGGCGACGTTACGAAAAGCCGTCCCTTGAGATGGGAATTGATCAGGGATTTTCGCTCCCAGACTGGGTGATCTTATGGTTAAATCAACAGGTGATTGCATTGGTTTGAATTCCGGTTTAATTATTTTTTGCGGCTCAGGCTTTTGAATTTTTTCCTCAACCGAGTTGTTCTCATGCCTTTGCCATTTTGCAGCCACGTTTGTACTTTTGATACTGTGCTGTCTTTCGAGTGGTGAATTCTTATGGTTTATATTATTTGATATCTTGTCACCGGTCCCTAAATCGAAAAAAATGTTATCTTTGAACGGTGTTGCAGGAGGAGGTAGATCTTCCTTGCTGTCCGAGCAGAGTCTTTCAGTTCTTGCGCGACCTCGTACCGACCCTGGTCGAGAAAGACGTCCCACGCTCGCACTGGCATCTTCCGCGGCTTTTTCGAATTTGCGTATCTTATCTCCAACTCCATTCGTCTCCTCTGTTTTTTCTTCTTTGGGAACTTCGCTATCTTTTACTGATATAATATCATTTGTATCAGTTTCATGATTTTCAGAATTAACGGGAGCGGGCAAGGATAATTTTTCAGTCTTCAGCGGCATTTCCTTGGTAGGTACTAAATCTTTTTTAACCTTGTTCGACTGATCCTCGTTTTTTATCTCAACCTTGTTAAATTTCATAATATTAGATGAAACTCCTCCAGAAAATGACGTCAACTTATCTACCTTTGGTGTAGACGTTACTTTAGTTGCTAAAGTTATTATATTATTTTTAGATGCTGTATTCTCGATGTCCTTATCATGATTTTGCAAATTCATAGTAGCAAAAATATTTTTGATGATGGGCGGCGATGTCACTTTTTGTGGAGGCGATGGGAGCTTGGCTTTGGGCGGAGAAGGGCTTTCCTCTTTCATAGGCAGACCAATGTCTTTTTTGGGTGGAAACTCGGTCACAACTCTTTTGGGTGGCGAAATCAAATTTCTCGGTGGGGACGTATTCGGCGACATATTCTGTATGTTATCGTTCTTGGGCGGTGTAACATTTCTTTTAGGGGAGGAGTTTTTGGAAGCAATCTTCTGAGCTTCAATATCGCGACTGAGGAACGAGGAGTTCCTAACGTAGGCCTCCTCTTTTTCGATAGACGACGCCCGATCCAGCTTCTGCGCTTTCTCGAGCACCGACGGCGGACTGTCGGCAGTTTTGTCGGACACGTCCGCTTCCCGGGGGCGGGGTCTCACGTCCCGGCGAGGCGAAGCGCGACGTCACGCCCTGGAGTCGGTCCACTGGTCGGAGTCCTCGGACTCGGAGTCGTTGTCCGAATCGGTGTCGCTCTGCTCGACAGCCACTCGCCGCGCTAGGATCGAAGCCACGTCGTGAAGCGCCGGCACGCCACGCAGAGTGTCGTACTTGCCAGTGGTCTCTTCGCATCGTTTCTCCACTTTTCTTAATTGGATACCTGTAGATAATCGATTATACGTAAATCTAATGAGTAAGTAATCACGCTACTCTACAAAAAAATGCAACAGACATGTTAGGGTGCTTTTATAAAGAAGCAGGTTCCTGGCGCCGGTCGGCGCCGACAATTTCGGCGCCGGGAACAACGGGACACGTTTTGCAATCTTATCTTATGGGCTCACTTATATAGAAGCAGGTTTTCGGCGCCGAAATCGGCCTGTAGTGACCATCATGTCGTCAACTTCATCGGAGGATGACTTATTTATTATGGAAAATAGTTATTTTAAAATGTTTGTATAATATATTAGTATTTATTATATTAGTATTATATTAATATATTAGTATTTTGAAAATGCAGGACAATGTACCTCGTGTCATACTCGTATAAGACTTGTGTTCATTAAACATTGTTTTTTTCGAATAAATGTTAATATTCTTGGCAGTGCCACGATGCATGCATGTAGCAGCACTTGGGCCGGCACGATTGAGGTGTTTCACCATTAATAATAAACTTAAAACATGAGAAAATACCCATTTTTTTAATAATATTACTTTATAGAAAATATATTAAGTACACTGATATTATTACGTAATTACTATTTAGTTCTACTTGTAAATAATGCACGTTTTTTTAATACTATTTCCACTTTTAATTAACATACAAACTTTCACATCCTACTAATATTATACAATTATAATACTAATATAATAAATACTAATATATTATACAAACATTTTAAATAACTATTTTCCATAATAAATAAGTCGTCGTCCGATGAAGTTGACGACATGATGGTCACTACAGGCCGATTTCGGCGCTGGAAACCTGCTTCTTTATAAAAGCACCCTTATGTCGTAGATAATCTTTTAAATTTTATTAATGCTTCCTAATTTACAATAGAAATCGATAAGAAACAAAACACTTATAAACTTGAGTTGTATCAAAATTATTATTTTTTAAATGCACAAAAAAGATAAGTTAAGAAAAAAAATATAAAAGCTATATTTAAATTGTCAATAAGAATTCTGATTACTTTCAATATTAATATTTATAATTGTTAACTAACGTATGTTCTATTATTTTTATAGATAGAAGAATAGCTCTTCTATTTTTGTACATCACAGATCAAATCGCAAATTGCACGTGATCTGGTTGTGACGCTAACCACCTTATTCTTGTTACCTGGAAAAGACCGTTTAAAGCAGTAGGGGGCGGCCTTACTTTTTTGTATTTCCTAGTTTTAGTGCAATCTACCTTTACATATTTTGTTACAAAGCAAAGCATTTTATAATATTTATTATTATTATTTCATATTAATTATCCTTTACCTTCTCTGATAGCCTTGAGCAGATCGGAGCGCGGGTCAGGCGCGGGGTCTGCGGTTGGGCGCGGCGGCTTGAGGGCGGAGGCGCCGCGCAGTAGCGTCGCCGGCGACGGAGGCCGCGGGCGCTCCTCCTCGGGCGGTGGTGGCGCGGGGGGCGCCGGCGGCGGCGTGGGCGCGCGCGGCACCATCTCCTCCGACGACATCATACCTACGATGATAAATCAAGTCAACTCTGTGTTGATGAATGTTATATAGGGATCATGCAATAAAAATAGAGGCAGCACATAATAGCAAAGTGTGATTAATTTAATATACTGAATACATATATACAATATATTTCTTGACATTTAATATAAATTGTATTTTCGTATTTAGTTTTAGTTTTTACTAATAAACGTCAAACGAAAATATGCAAATTGGAAGTTCATATCTCGCCGCTATTTGGCGTGACAGACAAGAAACTGGTTCCCTATTCAATATTTGAAAGTTAGTAATATTGTTTGTTATGCAAGGTAAACCATATACAAGGTTATTAAAAGCGAAAGGCTTAAATAAAACCACATATTTATATTTCCAAGCTACACAACAAAAATCAGATCAATTGGAACAATAGTTGAGCCACAGGATTTTTTTTTAAATTTTTCTCAATTCGTACACGCTGTACTGTCAGCTGATAGCGAGTAGGGGCCGGCCGGGGTCGTTCACCCCGTACGATGTTGCGTTCGCTGTACCAGCCCGACTTTACTAAATTATTCTAAGGGAAAGGTATAGTCTAACCAACCTAAGACCTAGTTGATTGTTGCCCTAACGACCCTAGAGCCCTAATACCCTAGCCTAAGACCCCGTCCAGATTGAGCGAATCACGCGCGTAAGGTTACGCGCGTAACATTGTTGTGCTGTGTCCAGATACAGCGAATCACGCGCGTAACCACGCTTGCAGGGAGCTAGAAATGTCGGAATTGCAATAAAATTTTATAAAATTGCAATAAACTATCGATATATGTATGTATATTGTAACGATATTTTAGATAATATTAATATCGATATTGATATTTTTATTTACTTTAAAAAATCCTAATTATTTATTAATATAATTAAAACGAATATTTCGCGATGCATTTCTATTAAGTGTAAGTGAGTCGAGAGTCTCGCGAGTTACAAGCGAATCACGCGCGTAATGGCGAACGCTACGCCGCATCTGGACGCGTCGTATGCAGCTCTAGTACCTCGACAACGCGGCGAATGCTTACGCGCGTAAGTTACGCGCGTGATTCGCTCAATCTGGACGGGGTCCTACCGATAGAATGAATATATACATATTCAGAGTTAGTTTTTGGTCACCGGCCATATTTAAAAATAAGGAAATAAGCATAATTTCACTGGTGTGTTTTAATTTTATCGTCTTATTTGTTATATTTTGTTACATAAACATCGATTTGGTGGTCGGTCGTAAATATACATATACCACGCATTAGCACCCGAAGAGTGTGTTGACCTCAACAGCTGATTGTGTTTCGTAATCACTGCGTGCGGCCGCCGCCGCAGCGCGGCGGCAATGGTAATTGTGTTACCCACCCAGTATTTATTTTCGTACGGGACAAAAATATTTTTTATATTATTACATAAAAAATATTACATTTTACATAATCTTAAGATTATATACAAAATTATATTGGTGTGTGAGTTCTCCTATTCAGCACTACACTTTGATCTGTTACTCAATCTTGCCTCGATAGATGCTCTCAATCGCGCATAGTGCTGATGTTGAGATATGTTTACGGCACGTGAACATAACTTGTTTGAAAAATGTGTTTTCGTATGCTTACGTTTTTACTTGGACCCTGGCATTTTGTTTACAAAAGTAATCGAAACCTTTTAATGGCTACCAACGTCCGTAGATATCCGCATGATGTTATGCAGATGCGTTGTCCAATTTTCTAATCGATTGCAATGCAGCAACAGCTTACCTATGACTGCGTGCATGTGGTCGAGATGCGCGTCGAGCGCTGATCGGTGCGGCGGCGACGCGCCGTTGACGCCGGGCGGCGACGCTTCGGGCGGCGGCGGCGGCGGCGGCAGCGTCGATCTGTGCACCATTATAAAACATTCAAATCGCCCGCAAGTGTTTTATTCTTTACACAATACCTAGGTACCTTTCTGTTGATGGATTTTTCAAGCGTAAATGTTATTTATTTATGTTACTTAAACACTTTTCACATTCACGCCAAAAGAAATAGTCTCAATATCACATCATGTATACCTAGTGTTAAGTCCAATGTTAATGAAACTAAAAAAAAACGGCAAACGACGGGCATGTCACGAGCAGTAACATACACAGTGTACGAGCACAATGTGTGTCGTCATATAGTGCGCGAGCACAAAGTTCACTTCGAGAAACTGTCAGTTATCACATAATGCTCGGGCGATAAGTGTACTGTCACATAGTGCGGGAGCACAAAGCACTCGTAGAGACAGTGTCAGTTGTCACATAATGCTCGGGCAATAAGTATGCTGTCACATAGTGCGTGGATACTAAGTAGGAACGTACCTGGTGGGCGTGTGGTGGGGCGTGTCGTCGGACAACTGCGGCGGCGCGGGCGGCGG
>LUGF01044947.1:140661-153644 GCA_001625245.1 Calycopis cecrops
CTCTCCCGTCAAGGACAGCTCCCGCGTGGTAGCTAAAACAATCTCTACTTGACGTGACCACGGGGTCCGCCGCCCCCTTCACCCCCTGACGGATGAAAAGTATCGCGCGCGATAGTTTACCTAACCAGCTCGGCTGCATTATCTGTGCTAGGCAAATCGTAGTGGGCTTAGTTCCTACTCTGAATGCGTCGTTCGTAGTCGAACGTGTATGCTGTTGTCTGACATGGCGTGTGTCTGGGTTGTAGTGTGTCGCATCCGTGCCTGGTGTGCGGATGTTTCGTGTCTGAGAGTTTGCTGAAAGTGTCCGAGATAGTTGCTGTGATGTGGTTATGAGCAAAGCAACAGTCATCTTAAATGAAATGAACAAAGAATATATTATGAGTAATGGTTTTTTTCTATGACATTGACCAAATACCAATTTTCGGATATCTTCTTCTATCTTGGATCCTTTATCTACGTTACATTTCACGTTTTGCCTAATTTAATTATTTTATGTCAACAGTCCCTTTAGGTTATCTTGACTAACATACAAAAACAAAGTATTCCTCTAACGCAGGGTTTCTTAAAGTGGGGTCCATGGCCTATGTGTCAGGAGTCCGCGGTAGCTCAGTTAGACCTTAATATTCTTGCGTAATATAAATACACATACTTACGTGTTTTGTATATGTGATCTTTAATATAAAAAAAGTAATATATGTTTGTAGAGCATTGAATAAATTTATTTCTAATATATTCTAAGCATTGAAAAAGAACATAACAAAGTATTAACAGAAAGAATGATAGAAATATCTCGTCAAAGTAATCCATCTATCAAAGTACACTGGGTTCAATGTAATAAGCGTTAGAGCGTAAATCCCGGTAAAAGCAGAGGTAGTGCGCACTAGAAAACTGGATCAAGTGAAGCACAAAAACTTTCAACCTTTTATGCGCCACTCCGCGAGACTTGTGTTTTCACCTTCGTTTCTCTTATTTCCCTCGTACAAATTTACTTGCGAGAAAATCCTGGTAGTAAATCCTTAAAATGTGTTCTCAAAACTTTCAGAGATAGCTTTATTATTAAACTAGTTGACCCGACAACCGTTGTGTTATTATTGTAACGTGGAATGTTATGTGGCCGAATTGTCAATCCGTTATTTGCCCGACGATAGTGTATTTCAAGTCGAGATACCGACTGCAGCATTCTATATTATATTGGTAAATGTAGCCTATATGTTACCGAAGTCTAATATCTATATAAAAAAAGTTTCATCAAAATCCGTCCAGTAGTTTTTGCGTAAAAGTCGCACAGAACAGAAACGGACAAAATGGCATCTTCTACATTTTATTATATGTACATAGATGTTGTCCAGTGTACTGCGAGACTTGTTTGGAAAACTAAATACATATAAGCAATAAATGTTGGTTATAATACGGAATATAGCAACAGTAAATTAAACATGTGGCATCCTAAACATACTTTAGCCTTACCCTAATGATTCACGGAGTTAGGTGGACGTAAATAAACCTTTCATTAAATATAAATTAACTTAACCTTAAGCTTCTGTACGGCATTTATCATTTCTGATTCTCTTGTTATTTTGTTTTATGTATTACATAGCGTTTGGTTATATAAAAAAATGTAACCCTCAAAAACTCAGTTTAAATCTACTAAGCTAATATTAGCTAGTGTTGATTTAAACTAAGGATTACGTTTTTGAGGCAGTAGTGCCAAAAATATGTTGCTCATTTTTTATCTCTTATTTCCTTTGATTGTTTTTTATTTTATCATTATTTTGTTTTAACCAAATCCCAAAAAAGATCTTTAAGGGATATTGCGGATAAAAAAGAAACGTTAATGGCCACGGAAGCTCTCATGAATGATATCCTGTGACGAACTAAGCGTCCGATAATGTTCAAATAAAATGCATTAGCATATTATGTGTCGTGCGTGTATACGAATGGACAGACAAGTAAATTGCTAGGAAGCCGTGACGGAGTGTGACCATGTCGGAAAATAGTTCGCCTGTTATTACAGAATTATTTCCTACTTTTTTCTACCCTGGCAATATTTATTGATGGCAAATTGTTACACGTTACCATATAATTCAGATAACAATGGCGCCAAATAGTATTATATTTCTCTTTATAAACATAAATAAAGGATTTCCAACATGCAAGTCTTCTACATTGATTCAGTATTACTCAAATATGTTTATCCCTTAATCAAATGGAAAACTTTTTACCAGGTAAATAAGAACTGAGATCGGCTCTTAGGTGAGATTTGCTAGTAGATTTAATTTTTTTTAAAAAAAAGCCAGAAAAGTGGGGGGAAAGGGGGGTTTTGCGGTGGGAAATAATCTCCCATTATTCATAACGACATTACAAAATAATATCAAGTGGGAAATAATCTCCAGTTATTCAGTATGGGATAAGTTTTTCTTCAAAAATTTAGTACTATTTACATACTAGTTTGTCACCCGGTTTTACTAAAAAAAATTAAAAAAAAAACATGTTGCATGCAATTTTAACTCGAAATAGCGTCTACATTATGAAGTAGACTAGAAAATACAATTATTAACTGTATACATTATCTATTTATAAAGAAAAAACGTATTATGAAAAAAATTTATTTATAAAAAGCCTTAAAAAATTATTGGTCGACAGTATGGAACAGTTTAAAACACTTCTTTGCACACAAATTGACTTTGCATGTAGTACATTGGATATTTGATCTTTGTTCCTTTTTTTTAGTGCTGCAGAATCGACACCGTTTATATTTTGATTCTTCAGGCATATGTATTCCTACTGACAACAACCTTATTTCGTCTGGTACACCGAACTGGCCACCTTTTTTGTTCTTAAAATGTGTGTTGACAGTAGATAATTTTCTTGTCGTATGATTACAAATTAAAGTCCGTGCCAGGCGCAATCTAAAATCACGATGTGAGTGCAATGTTGCTACGTGGGTGTAATTATACGTTATATATGCATTAATAATGGATGCATCAAAAAAAAAGAACAGAAGCCGCATCCAAAATTTTCGAGATTTCCTACTAATTGGATATGAGGACCTGAAGTGATCAAATAAATCAACTCCGCCCATGCTTAATGTATATTCAGCAATGGCGGTCGGACATAGTACCTTTTGTTTGGATCCGTCTTTCTGGGTTCTATCTATATACATTATATCAAGTGGTTTATGTGCAGTGGTAAGCACTGACACTTCTTTGGTATCAAACCATTTTATAGCCGTTATAGGTTCGGCAGTTACGGCAGCAAATTGATGCTTTTGCAATTTTAAAGCTTTCGGCTGCTTATTCTTCATGATATTAGGGAGATCTTTTCTGTTACATCTCACTGTACCCACTGCATAAATCCCTTTTTTATACAGATCCTCCATCAGATTGCAGCTCGTAAAAAAATTGTCAAACGCAACTAATGTGTTTCTTGGTACATTAGCACAGAATTTCGTGACTATGTTGTATCCTAGACCTTCATTTTCAATATTGTCTCCTTTGCCTGTGTAAATTTCAAACTGGTATAAGTATCCCGATTT
Organism: Calycopis cecrops; assembly: GCA_001625245.1. NCBI lineage: Eukaryota > Metazoa > Arthropoda > Insecta > Lepidoptera > Lycaenidae > Calycopis > Calycopis cecrops. The sequence goes on from LUGF01044947.1 coordinate 144,197, forward strand.
AGAATCGCACCTTGCCCACACTTTGAAACCCCTTTTTATGGGTTTTTTTGGCATGTACTGTTTAAGTGAGCTACGGCCTTTAAATTTGACCATACATTCGTCTATTGATTGTACTTGCGAATTATACGTTTCTTTTTGATAAATTTCGTTTAGTTCTGTTATAAAAGGTCTTAGTTTAAAAAGTTTGTCGTGGTCTGGAGATCCTCTTGGTGGTTCCAACGAATTATCGTTCAAGTGAAGATTTTCGGTAATTTTTTTGAATCTTACTAGAGGAAAGACTTCTGCTATTTCTTTATTATAATAAAATCTGTCTGATGACCAATATAGCTCCATATCAGGAAGAGGATTCAATCCCATCAAAATCAAAACACCTAGATATGCCCTGATGTCTTTTTCTGTAACAGGTATCCAATTGACGCTATTCTTTTGTGAAGCGTATCTATTTGTTTGTTCTACCAATATTAATATTAATTTATCGGTAAAAAATCTTTCGAAGACAGTTAACGGCGAGGTTTTGTGTGTGTCACTACTAACCTTTGGTTTGAAACGTCGTTCAAATAAGGGAATATCATGAGTTGTGCTAGAGTTTTCCCATTGTCTTGGTTGAGATCGATCCCTAGTAATTTCGTTGAGATTTCGTATTTCTTGTAGATCATCTTCCATGGGAATGTCGTATGGTAAGTGAATTATAGATGTAGAAGGTTGATCATAAATTGGTGTATTAGACGGCATAATTTCAGATAAATATTCATTTTCTTGCAGGTATTGAAATTCCTGACATTGTACCTGAGAGTCAAATTGGCTATTATCATTTTCTAAGTGTGATTCATGGCCTAAAATTTCTAATAATGACTCTGTGGTATCTCTATTGGGATTTTCTTGTATAATTTCATCATCATTATCTTCGATACCCATCATCGCTTCGAGTCGCTGCTCTATAATATTATTGTCTGGTCCGTAGAAGTTTTCGGCCGGAGAAACAATACAGGTATCGTAACAGGGATCGTCATCTGTATCCGATCCTGACAAATCGGATAAATCGGCCAGATTTTTGACACATAGACCGAGTTCGGCCTTGGTTAGAGAGCGTTTCCTATTACGACTCATTATGAGGTTGCTGTAAATAAAAAAGTTTAAAATAAAAACCACACATTATTATCTCTAGTTTTTAAGTTTCTTTAAACTTTTTAATTTATAAGGTTTTCATAATAAAGAATAATATTATATCTTCTATTATTTTAAACTGAAAGGACAAACATAAATTTATATAGTATATATAAATATAATAAGATTCATGAATTTTAGAACAAATAATGGGAGATTATTTCCCACTTATTTTCAACCAAAAAAAATAACTAAATCGTATTGCTTTCTTGTGGAATTTTATGTAAAACGTTATAAAAATAAGTCTAGTTTACGATACTATTGAGTAAAAGCACTTACCAGATTTTTTTTTCAACAAAATCGCACTATCACTGAAAAAAGTCGTTATTTTCTTCAAAAATTTAGGACGACTGACTTTGACATTGAATTATGATGATATTTTTTAATTATTTGGAGAAGGTGTTGCAATTTGCCAAAAATATAAATGTCACATTTGTAATTTCTTTAGCATTGCTTTTTTTTAGTATGACCGTTTTAAAAATAAGCCAAGTTTTTTTCGCAACGAGCAAGTGGGAATATATATACCGTTATTTTAATAAGGGTTATCTAATTATTTCTCTATCTTTTACTTCACGCCACGAGCGGTTCCCAGCAACGCCAGACCGACTACTGCAATGGAGAACGTTTTCCTATTTCGTTATTGGTTGACCAGCACTTAATCAATAGGCACTTCACTAATACATAATCCTGATATCTATACATATACATAAAACGACTTAGGGGACGATCTCGCCAATTTTTTCTCGTTTAATTTGTGCGAGACGACGTCTTTCAAAAATTATATTATTTTAGGGGACGTCTCGCACAAATTTTATGTGAGTGAACACACAATGAAGGGTACAGTCATGTTCAAGACTTTCCGAAATAATAAAAATACGATTAGCCCTCTCTTCCCTCCTGGATATATTTTTAATACTTTTATCAATGTTTGTCAAGTTCTTCTGAACAAAATAATAGAAACGCATAAGTTACGAGAAGGTGTACCTGTAGTGTAAAGTATCATCATCAGCATCATAAGCCGTAGGACGTCCACTGCTGGACATAGGCCTCCTCCGTAGAGCACTGGGCAAGTATGGTTACGAGCAACTCCTCCTGATCTCTGCGCTCCTGGTATATCCGAGTAAACCAGAACAGAAACGCATAGAATATAAACTAAAGAATCAATTTTCTGTATCTACGGCTGGAGCTCATCAAAACGAGACCTCAACTCGGTTACCGGTCCTGTGTACCGGCTAGAACCTCCTCTTTCTTACGAAGGCAGTCAAAAAATATTTAAGCCTAAATACTTTTGTACTAGATTATACCAGAGTACAAGTATTAGGTATTTAAAATCATTAGCCATTTTTGTTCAGCCTAATCTCCGAAACTACTGAACCCATTTAAACGAAATTTCGTACAGATACATAACTATGTCCGAGTTAAAATAAAATGAGCGTGTCATTCGATTAATTATCATCATATTTTAATTGCCACAACAACGCCTGGCCCTTTTCCTCTTGTGTATAAAATGTTTCATGTACGGTTTAGTAATGAGATTTCTGTTGGGATGATGAGGAAAATCTGCGCAGTAGTAATAAACTCAATATAATAATGACATCACCTATAACACTCCGCACGTTTGTTTACTTTACAGCTAACTCAATGAAACAACTCACGACACGACAAAAGGTCACCGGGGCCCTTATCGTGCCGTATTCAACTTTGACTGGCATTTGTTGTTCGATTCATTAAAGATTGTCTCAAAGACACGCTGTTTCAGAGGCGTACCAATAGATTGGCATATCGACAATTTCCTCTGGGTTCTTGTCGTGAAGCATGCACTACCGATTACCGAACCAATACATTTAATACGCGAGTCCTTTCTGTCGATTTGGCCGATTAAACTGTACAAGGCTGTGTGAAATGGGGTTTATTTGGTCATTTGTCAAACTACTGACGATTCGGTAGCTCGTCTCTTCCCAAAATCGAGCTGGGTCATCGTGTCTGCATATCGTGTTGAGAAGTGATTTGAGAAACGGTCCATCTAAGCAATGCGATTACATCATTGTTATATTATATTACGAAGTGTTAAAAGACGACCGAGATATTTCGCAGTTGATTAAATAAGCTATTTTTTTAACCGTTTTTTTTAGTACAAGGAGGCAAGTGCCCTGTTGCTGACAGATCCGGGGCACCTCAGCATAGGCGGCCGATGGCACCCGCGGGCTTTTACTGGCTTACCCGGGAGTCCCACACTCATCCATCGGACCTCACCCTCGCGCTCGGTCCGGTGGCAATGCGTAAATGCTATAAATGCGAGAAAAAAAAAGAGGCTAACTCAGTCGGTCTTTCCTTCGTCGGTCCTTCGCCGGTCGGTCCTTTTGATGACTACCGTCGATATCCTCATGTTGTGTTGCGTTTCGTCCAATGGACCACGGGAAACTCACAAACGGTACGAGACGCCACTGTATAGCTTGACTCGCTTCGCTCGATCTAATAAGATTTTTTTTGCTACCAAATGTTAAGCCATTATCAGCTTCAACAGAGGGTCGAAACAAGATAAGGTACTGTGGACGCTGTTGCAATCGTCTTCTCGGGGTGTAGCTCACTCTTGCGGCACCAACTCAACTGAAACTAACTGTCCTAATCGGAACTATCCCATCTGGGTTAAAGGATGTGAAACATAACAACTTGGAAATATTAATAACTCATTTATTATATATCTTATTTCATTACTACATTTCCTTTCTTATCATAACAACCCTAAGCTAAGATATATTCTCCATTCGCAACTATTCCATCTTATATTCAGAGAGATTCTGTCCCAAGACCTCCTGTCGGAATAATATATTTTTTTTCATTGTCAAAAAGGGACAATATTCAAATTGTTCCATCTTTTTGAATTTAAATTAACATGTTTTTTTTATTAAAAACATATCAATTGTAGAGGTTCCATTTGTTATGAGCATGGAGATTCCTCTATGCTACAGTACCATTTCGTTTATACAAAAAACATGGTGTGAAATGATTTATAAATTATTCGGCGCGAAAACATTACTGGTGAAAATCGATTCCAATTAAAAATTAGCGCCTTCTCATCTTGAGTTTTCATTTACGTAATGGAAATGAAATAAGTTATATGCGCCGCCACATTTGTTTGGCACTTATGGAAAACAACGACACATCTTCACGTCAGTCCACTAATGGAATAATATAATATATTCCAATATTATAAAGAGATGTTTTTTTATACTTTATAGGCTTGCGTTTGGCCACTGTCTCACCTGGTGGAAAGTTTAGACTTGATGGAGATGAGACCGACGATGGAGCACGCTTGGCTAGAAGGTTCCTATTCACCCTCAATTGGCAGATTCCTAGGTTGTAGGTATATAAAGATTTGTTTATTTGTGAGCATCGAATTGACTATACTGCACCGATTAGAATTATTATATCACTGAATAGAAAGCTATTTTATCAGGAAGATCATAATATATATAATATTTTATTATGATGAAACAAGTTTTATTTTTGACGCTCAACAAAGTGGGCATGGGTCGGCTGAAATCGAAGAGATTAGAGATCATCAGATCCACCCATTTGGTAAGGAAATACAACGCATCTGAAATCTCGCAAATACTCATGTTATGGTAGTCATCAAAAACATAACGTTGGCCCTATTTATATAAATATAACATTTTTATAAAGCAAAGCTAAATTCAAGCACCGTATGAAATGTTAACGAGATGCACGCCTCGTATGCTACAGGTTTATGGAAATAAATTATTTACGCGTGTATCATATCCAGACCCCAGCCGGTTTTAGTGTTCCCCTAACCAATAAAACGAGAGGTACCTACGAGATATACACTTTTATATGACAAAATGAGCAAGACTTTTAGTCGGAAAGGCCAGAGACAATCACCTGATAGGATAATCGACGTCCGCATGCGACTGCGAATTATAGCAAATTATAATTATAGGAATTACGATTGCATGTAAGTACCTAGGTTAGATTAAGTACTTAACTATAATGCTAGTGTGTAACAGTGTACATATTAAACCTTAATAAACGTCCTATCCTATCCTACTCATATTATAAATGCGTTTGTTTGTTTGTTACTTCTTCACGAAAAAACTACTGATCCGATTCTCATGAAATTTTGCACACACATAGATGGTAACTTGGATTAACACAGGAGTTTTTATCCCGAAAAATATTCCTATGGGATGCCATGGTATGATTTTCTATTTTCCACTGGATCGAAATTTACGCGGGTGAAACCGCGGGGCCTAGCTATTTTATTAATATATTATTAAAGGTAGCTTTCAAATGCCAATGCCGTATTGAAGCTGAATCCAACTGATAAGTTGGGACGACGCGATGTCTGGTCCTACTTTCGGAAGGATCACGTAAAGGTTCAAGTAATATCCCAGAAATATTTCAAAGTTTCGAAGAAACTGCTTGTAAATTTTGAATAAAATAAATAATTTATTGTATTTTGATGCAAACCAGCAGTGAAAAATATATATTATAAACATGGCCTTGAGAGAACGAACTAGTCACTGGCTGCGTTTTGATCATTTTGACTTCGCGATTCGTCAGCAAAAGGACTTAAAAGGCCGAGCGAACAAATGCTAGAAGTCAAGGTCCTTATGCCCTTCTACTTGCAGTGTCTAATGTTATTTTGCTTAGATATTTTACTCAAATATGTAATGCACAAAGTAGCGCAATTTCGAAGTAAAATATGTAATTGAATTCTGTTCACTGCCTTTGCAAAAGTAATTTAAAGAAACTGCTTGCTTTGTTTGAATAAAACGTAAACTGTACTTTCAGGGTTGCTATTATCTGTATCTATATTAATATAGTAGTAGTAGTAGTAGTAGGTAATAAGTAGAGGTAAGAGGAGGCTGGCCTCCTCTTGACAGCCCCACATGGTACGAGTTCATTTGTCCTAAAGCCGATCCGAACACTTATCGGGACCGCGCGCGTGCCGCCCCATTCGGTAATGATGGGGAGGGAGGGGCCGTCCCCTCCCGTAGTCCTAAAAATAGCGTAAATAGGTTACGTCCACAAACATCCAGAGCACCTTCTTCCCAGTTGCGGGAAAAGAGCGGGTCCCCCTAAATCCGAAGACAGAGCAGTCTTCACTAGTCCGATGAAAAGAAACTGGGCAGTGTATAATCATATACTCTATATCTGTAAAAAGTCTATCCGAGAAAAAAAAAATGTTTTGTTTGTTTGTATCAAATAGGCCCAATAACTACTGGACCTTTTTTAACCACAACACTAACAGAATGTTACATTAACAGGAAGTACATCCTACTAATATTATAAATGCGAAAGTTTGTATGTTTGTTTGTTTGTTACTTCTTCACGCAAACACTGCTGAACCGATTTTCTTGAAATTTGGCACACACATAGAGAGTAACTTGGATTAACACTAGATAACAATTAGAAAGAGGTACTGCCACACTGCAAGCTTGCATGCAGTCGAATTGGGCCGGCACGACCGGGGAGGTACCTCTCGCTTACACCGGCGTAAAGTGACAGCTGTGCTGTCGCGTTTCGTGCGGTGTGTAAGTAACCGGTGGCCCATGGAGGTGGGAGGAGAAAGGAGGGCAGCGCATCTGTATAGTCTCTATGTGGATGTTTGTGGGCGTCGGTAGTCATGAAAATGGCTCCGACTGCTGGCAGTCCTTCCTATACCATAAAAAAACACATAGTAGTTTTTATCCCGAAAAAAAATGTCCCTATGGGATGTCATGGGACGATTTTCTATTTTCCACGGGATCGAAATTTACGCGCGTGACACCGCGGGGCGCAGCTAATATACATTTATTTACGATTGATAATTTGTTTTCTTAAACCTCAACTGTGACGTGCCTGAGTAATCTTTGCCCTTGTGAGTCATAAATTTAAAAAAAAAATCATTAAAAATCCTTATCCCGTCGAATGTCCACAAAACTGTAATTCACGTGGCGGACGTCTGAAAGGAAAAGGCACATCTTGTTTGACCCCTGAGTAACATTTGCGATTTACGAAATGGAATATAATATTTATTAGGACAAATCGGTAACCCGCGCTTGTTTATGTGGGTGGGATAAATTTGTCACATCCGTCGAACTAATCATGTCGGCCGGCGCTACATTGTATTTGTTCTAATATTGTAACAATATTATATTACTCATACGTTGTAAGAGGTAGTGCCACGCTACATGCATGCAGCCGAATTAAGCCGGCACGACCGGGAGTAGACCGAGAGAGAGAGAGAGTGGAGACCGCGTACCGGCAAACGTAATGTAGGACGCCCTGTGACTAGATGGAGTGACGATATATGCAAAGCGTGGGCAGGAAGTGGGAAAGGTTAGCCGAAGATCGAGGCCAGTGGCGTGGTATGGGAGAGGCCGCCGTCCAACTGTGGACTGCAATAGGCTGATGACGATGATGATGACCGGGGAGGTACATCTCGCTTACAAGAAACCACCGGCGTTAAGAGACAGCTGTGTGTGTAAGTAGCCGGTGGCCCATGGAAGGGGGAGGAGGAGGGAAGGCAACGCATCTGCATATATGCGGATGTCTATGGGCAGCTAGGCTTCAAGCCATACAACAGTAGATACACAATTTTAACAGTGTATGTCCTCACTTATGGCTTACCTATATCAATATATTATCCTACATTACCATGAATGATGTTATACTCACTAAGTACATTGTATTAAAAATAAAATAAAATATAATATTATCTGTGGACTTTACACACTAACATAATATAACAATAGAATACAAACTTGTTACAGTACAATAACAATAATTATAATACATAACAATAACACCACAAGAATGCAGAAAAAAACAACTTGAAAATATCTAGCAGTAAAATGTTGCATTATCATGTCAGTAGGCGACACAATTACTTCAACTTGATTTTGTAAATAATTTTGAATCCAATTATAATTTTTTTTTATGGTAAAGGGGGACAAATGAGCAGTCAGAGCCATTTTCATGACTACTGACGCCCATAGACATCAGCATAGACGCTATACAGATGTGCTGCTCCTTTCTCCTCCCACCTCCATGGGCATAATGATTTATTGCTATAATTAATTTTATCTAGATGGCCTTTATAAAAGAAAGTAAATGTTTATTACATGATATTAGCTACACCTTCCATTTTTTCATCAACCGCATAAGTTTTATCCGGATAAAAAGTTACAATATATGTTACATAGAAAATTCTATAAAAACAGGTCGTCATTTTTAAAGAGTTCAGCCACAAATATGACACAAGATTTCTATTTAAAAGTATAGATATGTCGTGCGTTGGTTAGACCAACAACATGAAAGTAGAGCAGACATATTTGATTAATATAATGGAAATTATCCTTTTAATGTTGCCACTTAAGTTAACAGCAATTTCTATTCATTTACATTAGTAAGCTTATTTAATTATGTTGTTATAAGTGGTGTTTATTTAAATAAGTAACACTAATTAGTTTAAAGTTTCTAAATTTTCTTATTTATATTAATTGATGATGCGAGATGTATTTTATGTTTATGCAGGCAATGCATATAAGGTTGCATTGCTATGTAATAAGCTTCTGTGGTAATTCCTTGTACTACACGGACATGGTAAGTTGGAACCTGGCTAAAATGCCATTCTCCTCACCATTGGAAGTGCGGGGGGGTGGGGCTAGAGAGCATTCTTCGCATTCTTGCCAGGTTCCAACTTACCGCGTCCATGTAGTATGTTCCATTATACTTTAAAAAAACTAAGACAATATTAAATTATGAAAATGAGGTCACCCACACAACTAATTATAAATTAATTTATTTTCCTTATTCATTAATCTATCTACTTGTATTTGAATTTTCAAAAAACTTCTTCCCCCAGAGTTAATATATAAACACTAAAACTCCATTGATATTATTTCATCTATTACTATATAAGTTTAGTTTGTTACAGTTTATTACTCACTAGCTGACCCGACAAACATTGTCTTGTCATTATTGGACAATATGTTGTCATGGTACCGTCATGTGGCTGAATTATCAATCCATTACTTTACCCTACACTACAATAGTATATTTCGAGTAGAGCAACCGACTGCAACATAATGGTTACTTTACAGGAATGTCAAATATTCTATGAAACCAGGTAAAGTACAAATATATTAATTATTATATTAATTTTAGTATAACATTAATCTAATAAAAATAATATAATAAAATAATAATTTACCACACTATTACGCAGGTTGCCTGACAAAACCAGTAGGAGAAACAACTAATCACTCAAACAAATTCA